>JAXCGZ010009829.1:52500-60000 GCA_037179515.1 Halocaridina rubra | reverse complement strand
CGTCAGAATATCATCTACGTATCTGAGCCACATCATGTTGTGTGGCTTGATATCCCTAATAATATCGGTCTCGAAGTGTTCCATGTATAAATTAGCAAGTATAGGAGAAAGAGGACTGCCCATACTGCAACCGAATTTTTGTTTGTAAAATTCCCCATCGAAAGTGAAATAATTATTGGTCACACATAACCTTATTAGTTTAATCAACTTCTCTAGAGAAATAGGGAATTCACTTTCGTACGGCCTAAGCTTCTCTTTCAGGAAAAGTAGGACACTTTCAACTGAAACATTTGTGAACAACGATTCCACGTCTAAACTAAGCAATTTAACATTGTTGAGGGGAACCCTCAGAGACCGAAATTTATGGATGAAATCTTGTGTGTGTCTGAGATGAGCTTGAGAAAAACAGCCTAAGAATGGGGAAAGGGTATCTGCTAACCATTTAGCCAATTTGGAGGAAAAAGAATTGACGCATGCAACAATAGGGCGTAGGGGAATATTTTCTTTATGGGTTTTCGGCAAGCCATAGAAATAAGGGAGGGAGGGATTTATAACTTTAAATTTATCCAAAAACTCTCGATCTCTTTTACAGCTAGCAATTTCTCGAACCAATTTGTTGAATTGTGCAGAGGCATTATGAAGGGGATCTTTGCTCAATTTCTCGTACGTATCCTCATCACTTAAGAGTTCAGAGGCTTTATTTACATAACAAATTCTGCCTAATTTCCCATCTTTGTCAGATTTGGTGATAATGATATCATCCCATTTCTTTAAGGATTGGAGAGCTAAAATGAACCACTTAGGGAGTGAACCTCTGTCTTTATTTTGATCAACAATGTTAGGTATTGAACCCTTAATACACATACTACTCTTATCAAAATTATTATTGGAGGCAAATTTATCAAACCCCATAAGTTAATCTATAAAGTTGTCTTTTCCTGGCTTGAGGGCGAAATTTAAACCCATACTCAGAACAACGAATTCGTCCTTGGGAAGCCTGTGCTGAATTAAGTTAAGGACATTATCAGGTGTGAAAATCTTATACCAAATACTATCGTTTATTAATCTGCTCAGTTTAGTTGTAAGAGAACTGAGCAGACCGATGAGAGAGAGAAGTAAAGCTTGAATAAAATAAAAAAGATATTCATGATAAAAATTGTATATGATGAGAAGCAATTGCAGTGTTAAGGAGGTAAAAAAAAATACATTAGAAAGCTGAAAGTAACTGAAAATGTCCATAGGATTTTTCTTGGAACGATAGGTAGATAATAATAATAATAAAAAAAAAACGAAGTGAAGTCTGATGAAGGAGAGGAAAATACTAGAAAGGACGATAATGATCATAACAGAAATTGTGAAAGACGAATTGGAAAGAGAAGAGTTACATGGGATAGGAAGAAACTGTTGAGAGAGAGCTAAATCTAATGAAGAAGAAGAGTGAGAGACATTTAAGAAACCTTTTAGTATATAATAAGAACAACGAAGACAAACGTGACTGAAAACGTTTAAATGAAAATACAAAAGAAGAGTAGAAATGAAAGGCTAAAGATGAACAGGGAAATGGTAGAAAGCCTATAAATAAAAAAAAACAGAGAATTGGTAATAATATTTTCTTTAAAAAATGAAGAACAGATAATGACTAGGTAAGCAGGGTGAAGTATTCTTTCTTTTTTTATGATTGTGACATCAGGACGGGCCAAAAAAAAATAATAAAACAGCCCTCGTAGGGCCTGGGCACGAAGAATACATAAAGTAAAGAGAAACAGAGATGGAGAGTGTAATGACCTGTCAGATGTGAAGGGATAATAAAAGATGTGTGATGAATATCCAAGAATATTCAGTGTAGCTATAGGCATAGAAACAGAACCGTAACTGAAGGAAGACTTAACATCGAACTGTCCTGGACAGACTCATTTAAGCTCAAAAAACATTCATGAACGTGAATGACAGTTAAATGACGTTTATAAGTACGAAAGGGAAACAATATACATAGTAGCCCAGGTAAATCAACTAGCATAATGAGTACACCATAAGAGGTAAGGTCAGGGAAATTCACTACCACTACGAAGCTCTTTCCACAGTGCAAAAATGCTTGTTCGACCGAACTCATAAAGGCTTAAGTGGAATAATATTCCATCGTGTGATATTAAAAGGAAAATGATGAATGAAATGGGTGGATTTCATTTGTAGGAGATATTGAGCGCACTCTACCTCCCATAGGTCATTCAATCTTTCTCTTGTATTTTGTGTCATTTTGCTGTGGAGAGGGACAAGAACGATGCCTTCATGTTCCCCTGCTCCTCATAAAATTCGGCAAACCTGAGCGGGGCAAGGGGGCTTAAAATCCCTCATCGTATATTCTTCCCTCGAATTCTCGAGACTATGCTTTGACCCTGTCAATCCCTTTACAATGAGAACTGCCACCTTTGTACATATAGACAGAAAAATTCAACTCTTCACTTGAATATACTCCCTACATCATCATAGAAGAAAAAAAAAATTATTGTAAGAGAGAGAATGAGCTCTGGGATACAGAGCATATTAAAATCCTCACAAAGATGTAGTCCACCAAATAGCCAAGCTAGAGTTTAAGGCCCCAGTAAACATTAAATATAATAATAATATTAATACTAGGCTAGTAGCTCCATGCTACTCTTCTACCCACATCTTCTCGCTGGAAATATGTCCTAATTCGAGTGATAGAATAAAACGTCAACTGTACCCAACATCAGAAAAATTGAAGAAAATCTGGAAAGATTGATTTTGTATAATACAAGCTCGTAGTCATCCTTTCTTGTATCATAAAGATTCTCCTATGCCCGAATCTCTCTTGAGGAAAGGCAAGTTGATAGGGGGAGATATAACCACGGGAATAAGTAAAAAAAGAAGTATTTAATATGCCCTTGACCTTTTCATAAGAAGAAATACACAGTTATATTTATATATATATATATATATATATATATATATATATATATATATATATATATATATATATATATATATATATATGTATATATATATATATATATATATATATATATATATATATATATATATATATATATATATATATATATATATATATATATATATATATATCTATATATATATATATATATATATATATATATATATATATATATATATATATATATATATATAAATATATATATATATATATATATATATATATATATATATATATATATATATATATATATATATATATATATATAGATATATATATATATATATATATATATATATATATATCTATATATATATATATATATATATATATATATATATATATATATATATATATATATATATATATATATATATATATATAAATATATATATATATATATATATATATATATATATATATATATATATATATATATATATATATATATATATATATAAACTGCCTGTAGAGACTGGGTATTGCCGTGGTCAGAGCATATGACTCGGGGAAGTTAAAGAATCTTGATCAAGCCCACTGCAGGTGGGGTGTTAGTGAGAGGGCAACCACCCAGCTACAACCTTCTACGGTGCCTTATATACCGTGACTGGCAATGAACCAGAAGGTTGTGAATTCAATATAAAAAGGGGGAAAAAGACCCACGAGAATAGGAATAAAGGAAAATAGTATTTCATGTACCTTTGCCTTTTTTTCTAAAGAACAAATTATGCTGCTGTTTACAGGTGGCACCAGGGTAAGTGGTAGCGAGTTCAAGTCTCCATCATGGTTTGAACATCTTCTCTTTGCCAGCACCACTTGAATATAAGGAGGAGAAAGGGTTAATCATAATACCTCTTTAAAAAGAAAAAACATCTGTGTTCATATACATACTTTGTAATAAGAAATAAGGTTTAATTACATAGAGTACACGTTTCACTGCGAGGAGGTTCCGAAGTCAATCCTTAGTTGGTGCTCAAAGAGTTCTTCCCTTTCTACAGACATATCAGCAGATTATAGATGAAGCCAATGATGCTTTAGTAGGTGTACAATATCTCTCTCTCCCCCTCTCTATCTCTCTTCCTCAATCTATCTATCTGTCTATCGATCTATCTATCTATCTATCCATATATATATATATATATGTATATATATATATATATATATATATATATATATATATATATATATATATATATATATATACATATATATATTATATATATATATATATATATATATATATATATATATATATATATATATATATATATATATATATATATATATATATATATATATATATATATATATATATATATATATATATATATATTAATCATTTTTTACCCCGACAGGGACTCGGGGTAAAAAATTATTCATGTTTTCACATATGTAATGTGCTTATTTGGTTATATATATATATATATATATATATATATATATATATATATATATATATATATATATATATATATATATATATGTATATATATATATATATATATATATATATATATATATATATATATATATATATATATATATATATATATATATATATATATCCAACTTTCCATTAACTCTTGGTTAACAAATACTTACATTGCAAAATCCTATATTCAGCTCTCTATTAGAAAAAAGTCTATCTATGTGGTCCATCAGGTCAAAGTGCCTGTCAACATATTACTCTATTAGTTAAGATTATTAAAAGGACATTTTTTATTTTATCAGAATTGATCCTATGAAATGAATTCTTAGAGTAGTATTTCTGCTTGTTCTCTGCTTCAATTGGAAGCAAATACCTGCCTGTTCTTTACTTCAGATGGAACAATATTCTTGCCTATTTTCAGTGTTCTCGACTTGAACTGAAACAAAATTCTTACATTATAAGTATTTCCGCAGGAACTAAATTTTTCCTGGAAGAAAATTCTTGCCAGTTGTCTGTTTCCCCTGGAACAAATTTAAAGCCCTATTTTCTACTTTCATTATTAAAAATATTATCCCTGGAACCAAATCCTTACCTTTAATATATATCCACTTGAGCAATATCTCTCTTATATTCAGTGTCCGCTTGAACAAATTCTGATTGTTATCAATATTCCAAGACCAAAATGAAAACCCTGTTCTATACTTCACTTGTTACAATATCCTCAGGCTGATCTCGAGTTCCATGGGAAATGGAGATATGCACTGGGTTAATTGCCAGCTAGATAATGACTCTCTTCCAGTAAATCTGTAATTATCGTGTTCAATCCTCAGTTATTTTGGCTGGGTTATTTATGAGACTGTGATAAATAATTCAGGGGTCCTTTGAGCTAACTGTAGAAGGATTTAGTTCCTTATAATGTTTATACATGTACAATGCTGTATAAAGTTAGTATGTAAATGCCCCCATGCACTATCAGTCATGATTGAGCAGTCATGGTGATTGCGAGAACAGTTCAATCATTGGTGTTGGCCACACACTAGTAATGAGATTTTGGAATCATCAGTTATCGTGTGTGCTTCATACAGTCAAGATGAGTAGTGAGGCTGCATGTATTACCTTTGTCCTTTCCCTTGAGAGCCTGGAACCAAAGAAGAAAAGGAAAAGAAAGGTGTGGATGAAGGCTTGGTTTAGGAAAAGGCATGAATTCACCCACGACAACCTTCTACAGGAACTTATAATCTCTTCTCTACTTATGGACAAGGAAACGTTCATTGATTTGCTGGGAATGGTTACGCGGCTCATACGGAAGGTGGACACAAAGATGAGAGATGCAAAATCTGCAAGTGAAAGGTTTTCCAGTACTTTACGGTTCCCAGCTACTGGCCAGTCGTTTGAGGACCTGAAATTCACCACAGCTATCTCTGCACAAAGCCTTGGACATATAATCATACCAACGTGCAGTACTATTGTCTCTGCATTGAAGGAGAGTATTAAGATAGGGGTAATTACGCAAAGATCATGCCACGTATGATTTTTTATGATTACTAAAATTATTTTGTAATATGTAAACAAAACAATGGTGAGGTCTTGATAAATATTTTGTAGGTTGTAATGTAAACTAACTGGAATAAATAAAAAAAATATACTCTAAAATTGCCATCCACATAATGATTACCTACAGTACAAGAACCTTTGTGAAATCAAAACTGATGGAAGCTATACTGTTCATTATCAATTACTGATGCACTACATTTACTGGTACATTACATTTACGTATGTACACGAAAGGGACTTACATAGTCTTGAAAAGAGGATGGTGGCAAATCAATTCCCAAGGAAGAGTTTGATCCAGTGTCAGGCGAAAGGACAGGAATAGGTGTGAAGACCCTAATTGGTTCAAAACTACCTTCATTATTCTTGATAGAGTGACGGTGCAATGTCTGTAGCCGACCCTCAAAAAGAGGATGTCATTTATACCTTTTGTTGATCAGCACTCAGGTTCCTAAATTCTTTGGTATAGATTTACAGACACAACAGTATTCTTTAAAGAGAGGTACTTTCTTCTGGAAATATGTATCAACTGTTGTTTATTCTTTTTCTGTGGAGTATTGCATATATATCAGGCAGGATATTGCTTGAGCATTATTTAAACCATGGCATATGTATATGTAACAAGAGTCATATTTATTGCTTCTGATTGGCATTTAAAAAGCAAAAATACTCTTAAAAGTGAGCCTGAATATTTCAAAATAGCCTTTGCATTGAATTTTCAATATATACATCCATTTGGATATGTAATACTGTTATCAATTATAGCGCAGAGTATTAATATCTCTGGTGCTGGGGAAAAAACTACTTCATATACAGTTTTCATGTGCCACTACCATTCCCATAACTATGGGTGCGGACACAGACCGGTTGAAGCTGGGGAATCAACGCTTGGTTGCCATTTCCCTAGTCGAGCCTTCTAACCATGTCTATAAGAGATAGGAGAGCAAAGGGCTTTGCCGATTGTATCTAATGAATCGTTTTTTTTTTTTCTCCTTGCCATAGCACAGCGGGTAAAAGAGATGAGGATAGACACGATATGATAGGACCCTCTATAGCCTTCATTCATGTATCTTTTTTTTTCTTTTCTATTATGACCACCCAGTTGGCATTAGGGGTTGTTGATTACCGAGTCATGTGTCATTATTAATTTTCAATCCTAACGCAGTAACTGCGCCTTACCTACACTGTTATCCTTAACACTTCAAAATTTTTTGTTCGTTAACTACGACTGTCCAGTAAAATACTTTAAATTTCTCAGTGTGATTACCTAATTGTGTTTACGGGAAAGAGCCCAAAGCTCGTATCTTCCCGTCTCCTGATCGCTTCCATTTTAGACTTAGTGATACTTATCATACCTGTCCTTAAAACTATGGATTGAGATAGCATTAACTACCTCCTCGCTTAGCCAATTCCAATTATCAACTACTCTTACACTGAAAAAGTATTTCCTTACATCCTGCAAAGAAGTTTTCTTTGAGTATGTGTGTGTGTGCGTGAACATATTCCTGAACATACCAAGCGCTATAGGAATTGAACGACACTTCTCAAC
>JAXCGZ010009829.1:5000-47500 GCA_037179515.1 Halocaridina rubra | reverse complement strand
AAAATGCTATGGTATCATAGCTTGCCTCTTTTTTTCCTTCCACCTTCATAACTATGTTGGCATGATAGACAACGATGCCATTGTAAATAAAAAGGCAGTCACGAAAATCGTTAACTTCCTTCTTTGTATGGCACAAACCTCTCTCAGTTCATGGTTATAGTGTTCCCTCTAATAAAACTAATGTCAAATACTCCATCTGCGTTTAAAATTAATATGCTCTGCTTTTAATATGGCATGAGTTATTTAGGACTGATTGACACGTTATTCTGGACATATTTACATTAAGAAAAACAAACGAGCAATACATGAATAATAGTAAAACATTTATCCTACAAGATCTAAGGCCTACAGAAAATTAAAGACCCACTACAGAACCCGTGTAAAGGATGAGAATAATCCCAGAAAAACTGCACAACCTAATGCAACTGAAAAGGTGCAAATAGAAGATAATGCGAGAGAAGACTACAGGTAAAATAAAGTAGAAAAAAATGCTTCAATACAATTTATATGAACAACAAAAATGATTTCCAAAATCATGAATTTAAAACAGCAACATAAATTGTATTCTTAAACCTGAAACAATGAATAATTCCATAACTAGGAAGACTATTTTAAGTCAACAATTGATAATTTAATAAAAGTTTTATGAATTTTTCAATGAGAGAAATGTCATGGAATATTACCAAATAAATGCAAAAAAATGCTTATAAGACCCGTCAACTTCCAAGGTTTATCACCTCGAGAACTGCACTACCACTATTATATAAGCTGATGGCAGATATAAATTAAAAATCCGAAACATCAGTAGCTTACAAACATAGTGACGGCCGTAACCGGGCGGCACTGTGCGGAACTTTGATTTGTCAAGTCGTCGGTTCAAGATCCACCACAGTCTGAGATCAAAGAGGCCCTTCACTCAGTGTAATGGTTGCACGTGCCAAAAGCAGTCTATTCAAAGAAGGCACCTTCCTAGCACTTAACAGAAGATGGAGTCCATGATGCAAAACTGCATCACGATTTATGGTATTGGAAGGCCCCGTACACAAACATATTTAGGGATATTAAGGCAAATGGCTCCCCATTTGTTAGTCGTGTCTATCACTATCAATATGTGTTTCTATTCCCTTAAAATGCCACCACAAAGTAACATTTCACAGATAAAACTAAGCCACTTGAAATATACATAAAAAATTATTTAACAATGGAAATATTATCGGAGAAAGGTCAATCTGCCCAAGATAATCCAAAGATAAAATTCCTACAAAGAATACAACCACAGAATAGTAAATAAAGTCTCGAACTATTTACAAGGAAAAAACTAGTATAGAGATAGAAAGTCTTACTTACTTAAATTAATAATATGTCTAGTCTTCCTTTGAGTATTTGGTGGTTACTGCACAAAACTAAAACCCAGAATATATAGAATTGAAGGTCCCAAAGTTGCTTAAAATGCCATAAAAATCGCTTGGTAAGATGAACTTGGGAGGAAGGGAAGTTGTGAAACAATATTACGACTTTTTCTGTTTTTCCCAGATAATTTAGAGGAAAAAAATATTACTTTGCCCATTAGACAAACAGTTATCTTTTCTGACATAAACTCAGAAAGATAGTGATAAAAAAAACAATTTAGAGGAAAAAAATATTACCTAGCCCATTAGACGAACAACTATCTTTTCTGACATAAACTCAGAAAGATAGTGATAAAAAAAAAAAGGATTCCATCATTCGCCAATATCATTATCAATGTCCTAACAAAATATACTTGACAAAACTGCATATGAAAACCGCCAATATATTAACCAGGGATTATATTATCTTTTTTTTCAATGAGCAGCAATGAAATAAATACTATCGAATTGGGACTAACTGACGCTGCCCTTTTACCGCCGGTCTTTTGGGCTACACGGTTTTGGCATTGCCATTTCGTCATTAAACTAAACTGCTTTAGCTAAGTTAACTTACTGCCAAGAGGGTAACACCAAAACAGTTTAGTGCCAAAAAGTACCCGACCCATAAAACATTGCCCATATTAACATGAATTCTCTTTGTAGTAAATAGCAAAAGATTTACTTAATCCCTAAAAGCCTCATGTTATGAAAACAAAGGAGATCAACACCCTTTAACATCCAATGCCTGAAAACCTATGACCTGAAGAGATGAAACTCACTTTTCAGTAATGGATTACCAACAACCATATCACATATAAATGATAGTTCCAATGCAGATAATTCTCTCCAAACACATTTGTTAAAAATAAATTCTAAATGCGAAATAAATGACAAAATGTAAGTCTTCATATTACCAACCAGAGTGAATATCATCTATATCTCAATCATGAATGGAGTAATCACATCATTAAACTACGGACTCAAACAGCCTCTATAAACCAAAAAGCAATGCTTCTGGAACAACTAACACTAGCCTCTAAGTATTCTTTAGACACACGAGTTGAAGAATAACAGTGATACAGCTCTAAACAAGGGCTAATATGTATTGCAAAGATGCCATTCCACACGAATGACCAATACAACTGACGCTGTATAATACAAAGCCTTCAGAGCAGTCAAGGGCTACCTACCAGTCTAAGGAAACTGCTGACTTTTATTCCTAACATCAAGAAGTTTGTAAAAATTTTCTTTATGAATCTCAAAGAGCTAAACGCAAGACCACACACCCAGATTATACAGGGCGTAAAGTGGAGTGCTTAAATTCGTAAGGACGTAGTCAAGGGACGGAGCCATTCATTGACAGGATCAACATTATAAAAAAAAGAGAAACTAAAGTCATATCTACTTTCTGCAATATGTACAAAACAGTCCAGTGACACAGTTTAACAAATTGCATGCACTGCAAGACAAGGTACATGCAACTCAAAGAACTAAAAAAAAAAAGACCTCAATTTTCATTATCCTAATATCAAATAAGAGAACTGTTGCAGCAATGATGTGATAATCTAAAACCTTATTAGATTATTTTCATAAATGAATTTCTTATCTAGTGAAATATGCTTAGAATTTATCTAATGAGAGTTGAATATAACCTCACTTATTACATATTCTTCATTCATAGTACAACCACATATCTTTTGGGATTTACAGTATCACTATTCTACTATTATTGTGCTTCTAACTAAGATGTTGGCCATTATATATCACTATTCAACCTCCTTACAGGTGGCCAAAGACAACCTAGAGCTGGGGAATTAAAGCTGGATGCCTTTCTTAACACCTTTTGGTGGGTTCAGTGGCAGGTCATTCACTTCCCAAGTCGAGTGCTCTAACCACTGAGAACAACTAAAAAAGTGGGATAATCGAGAGGAAGACAAATAAATTTTTTTTTCTAACTTTGGCATTTTAGGTAACACTATTTTAACGATTGTTGCATTCTGAATCCAAACTAATTTCACTCCTTGTTCACAGGCGCTATACTATTCTCTATGCATCGAAGTCTAATATCACCAATACTCCTATCAATAACAAGCAGGAAATAGCATAAAATTATGCAGTAATGGACAAATTATTTAAAACATATCAGTACATATAAAACATGGACACTGAATCTCAAAACTTATAAAATCACCTAATTAGAAGCTAAGATATAAAGACCAAATATGTATTGCACTAACATTCATGATAGCCTAGCCTAGGTAACTTCAACAAAAAAAAGCTTTGAGACACTTATGTCTGAATACTGTATATTATATAGGGGCAATGGTCATAAAATCAAGAGTAATATCAGTTAAGACTCGATGAACCAAAGACACGAGGATTATTTCCACAATTTAAATCTGCAAAAGAGGCTTTCACATCACTGTCATGGGCTGAGACTATTAAGATACTGTTCTTATACTGACAACACATCTAATACAGTGTACAATTACGCAGAGACGCTGAGAGAGAGAGAGAGAGTCATCTTATAATAAGTGAAATTGGCCAGAAAAGCAAAAACATATAGAATTAATTTGACCAAGAGTCGGAAAATTCAGATCGTATGGTTCATTTTCGTGAGCGCAATTAGGTAATATAGACTGGCATGAATAATTGTTTACTTTGGGTACTGAAGAGGAATTCATCCTCAATGTTTTGAAAATTAGCCAAATATTCTGAAAACAGTACTTTTGAGGCTATAATCTTCAAAAACATCCTTCATTAACATAAGAGCCATCCCACATACCTCATTTTACAACATACTGCATTTTATGACAAGACCAACAATGATATATATATATATATATAGTTTATTGACAAAATATTACAAAAGTATTACAAAAATATATTAAATTTTTCTTTTTGCACAAAATAGCATAAGTAATAGAAACAATATTTTGTCCATCAAAAAATCTTAGCCTAAAGAACAATACAAATATTCTCACAAACTTACCAACAAAATTAAATAATCATAGTTATCTTAATGCCTAATTCTGAAATACAGTTAGAAGAATAGAATACATCCTAATATTACAAATTAACCTATACATACAAAAAATCAATGCTTTCCTCATTACAAGGTTGAATCTCTTCCTTATCTGTACAACTTTAGTACTTCATAAATATACTGACATATAGTTTATTGACAAAATATTACAAAAGTATTACAAAAATATATTAATTTTTTTCTTTTTGCACAAAATAGCATAAGTAATAGAAACAATATTTTGTCCATCAAGAAAAATCTTAGCCTAAAGAATAATACACATATTATCACAAACTTACCAACAAAAGTAAATAATCATATTTATCTTAATGCCTAATTCTGAAATACAGTTAGAAGAATAGAATACATCCAAATATTACAAATTAACCTATACATACAAAAATCAATGCTTTCCTCATTACAAGGTTAAATCTCTTCCTTATCTGTACAACTTTAATACTTCATAAATATATTGACACAACTCGGTAATATGAAGCTCTTCAATCAAAAGTGATTGGACACTCAGATAGTTTAACATATTATATTTTTGTCTCACTGGTTGGGAGAAAGGACACTCAATTAGCACATGTTCTTCACTCTGAACTGCCATTTGATCACAAGCACATACTCTCATTTCTCTTGGTGTTCTGCTCCACCTTCCAGTCTCTACACGCAACTCATGAGACATTACTCTTAACCTTGTGAATGCCATTCGCAAATAATCTGGTACAAACTCTTTGCTACTATACACTTTATGTACTGTCAACTGACTATTTAAAATTTGTCTATATGTAAGATATTTTGTGGCACCTTCGGGTTTATTCAGTATTACAGATTTTATTCCACTTAGAGCAGAAGCTTCCACATTATTTGCAATATATGAATTTAAGAATTGATAACCAGGTGTATTTTCCCGTCTGCAGATGTCAAATACCACATAGAAAGGTTCTTCATTGTTAACCTGTTGCATTTTTTTGGTTAAAAATCCCCTTCTTCTTTCATTAACTTCATGTACTAAAGTTTCCAAACCACTTTCTATTAAACATAAGGATATGGGAGTGTTGTTTCTCACTCCCAATAAACACTTTACTGCCCTGTTATAAAGTTTTTCCATGCAAGCTAAATTACTTGTGAACCAACTCTCAGAGCCATACAAAAGTGAAGAACTCAAAGCAGCTTTAAAAACTTTAACCTTATATGCATAGGGCATACTCATGTTATTTATACAGAATATACTAAACTTATTGACTGTTGCCGTACCATCGATTTCATGCTGTTTAAGTACTGAGTGCATATTTGCATCATCAGTAAACCATGCACCTAAGTATAGATACTTTTTACAATAATCTATTTTTATGTTGTTTATCACTATTGATGCTTTATCTCTGTCTTTTCCATTAACAACAAAATACTTTGTCTTCTTTTCATTAATCACCATACCATAAGCATTACAATAATCTAATAGAGCCTCAAGTTTTGATATGCACTTTTCACGAGATGTACTTACAATCACCGTGTCATCCATCATTAAAAGAGTATGTAAAGTTCCCAAAAAACCATCAATTCTCACTTTTTCTTTAATCATTCTCACCATTTTATCCATATAAATGACAAACAAAATGCAGCTCGTAGGAGCTCCTTGGCGTATACCTATAGATGTTGTTATTATAGCCGATTTTAACACACTTTTTGTACATGAATAAATATTTTGGATAGCTGACAACATAACCCTTCCACATCCCACCGACTTGAGACACTCTATTAAATCATATTTTGGTACCCTGTCGTACGCCTTACTAAAATCCACAAAAACGATATACAATTTTTGCTTCTTGCAAGCAGCATAATCCATCAGTAACCTTAAAGCCAAAATCTGCTCTATACACCCTCTACCCTTCTGAGCTCCGGCCTGACACTTATCTATATTAAAACATAAACTTAACCGTCTCATCAAAAGCATATCATAGATTTTTGCCAAGGTGTTCATTATACTTATGCCCCGATAGTTTCCGCAATCTCTTCTATCCCCAGATTTAAATAAAGTGATCAGTTTATTGTGGCACCAAGCAAATGGATAAAGGACATTTAAGAAAAGGAAATTAAAAATTGTAAGGAAAAAGGATAACCATGTCTGTGGTAGCATCGTAAATAAACCAGGACACATTCCAATATAACTCTTATCTTTTTTTATACTTTGCACTGCCATGTCTAACTCTTGAGCAGTAAAGGGATCATCCAATATGGGAATATTTTCAAGCGAGTCAATTTATACTTTCACAGCAATGCTATGGAGACTCCATTTTTCTCCTTCCATAAACATCAGTCCATATACCTGATACAAAACCATCTAACCTAACATTCAATCAATAGCATTGTGGTGGTGACCCAAGGAGTTTCGTTCAAGCCATGAAGAAGCTGTTACCAAAAACTCCACCTCTTGAACCAACATGACTTTTCAATTCAATATCAGCCCTCTTAAGTCATATGGAAGCAAAACTAGTGGGCCCTTTTTTCCTTCTCTATACATCAGTTAAATCCAAAATGCAAGTAGCTCTGTAATATCCTTCATATTTAGGATCCTCTAACATGATATCTGTGATGGCCAAGGTTTTTTTTTTTGTGACACCGGGACAGGCAAAAACTGCCCTCATCAATAAAGGCCAGGTCACGAGAAAATACCAAGACGAAGGAAAAGAAAAAGGTTAAGGACAAGGCAGAGATGAGGTAATGTCACTCAAAGGAAAACAACAGACAGAAAAAAACAGTCAAAGTACAGAGGACCCGGAGATATGGAGGACTAGGCTGTGAGATGACGATAGATCTGCTTTTTGAAGGATGAAAGGTCATAAGAATTAGGAAAGACAGAAGGAGGAAGAGAGTTCCAGAGTCTGGAGGTAGATGGGAAGCAGCAGTCGCTGCACCGACCAATACGCGAGCTACAAATCTCCACACAGTACCAGTGAGATGAGGCCGCTTGGCGAGTCTTACGCAGCCTCAGCAGTGTGGGAGGGATGCAACTTGCCAACTCATCAGAGCAGCGATGGAAGTAGTATCGATAGAAAAGCGAAAAGGAAGATTCCTTACGGTGAAGAGAGAGAGAATGCACATTAGAAGCGAGAGAAGGCTCATTAATGAGTCTGACTGCCTTAGATTCAAGATGTGTGAGCAGTATTCTAAGCAGAGACGGATAAGACCTTTGTATTTTTTAAGTAACTGCAAAGAGGAAAAGTAATGACGAAAACGAAACAAAACCCCCAATTTTTTGGATGAAGATTTAAAAATTTGGATTATGTGATTCCTCCAAGAGAAGTTAGATGCTATATGGATTCCTAATATGTTGATAGAGGTAAAGGCTTAGTACTGTTCACTATTTACAAACTGCAAATACATATAAATAGAGATATATGAATATGTAGCAAATATGTGGGTATCTTCCTTGACTGTTTTTCTTTTAGTTGTTCCCACTCTGCTGTAATGTAGGAGAATGCACATCTGTGAAATAACTGTGTTTGCTGCTTAGTAGAGGTATTCAACACGTAGTAAAGCAAGTATGCACATGGAAGTTACAGGACAAAGTCCAAATAAGTATTATCCTGTTTCACACCACCTTTATAATTCTGATTATTAATTGTTCTACAATACATCTGGTTTTTTTTTAATTAGGATTTATTTCTCATTATAGAATATTTTATATTTTTCTTAAGGTCAGGAAACTCTCAGAAAAGCAAAGTCTCAAATGACACTTGCTATGACATACAAAGAAAAAGATATATTGATAGATACACACGGAAATCAAATTATTTAAGTCAATTCTAAACTGCATCACATATATTTTCTTTTATTATGCGTAATATATACAAAACAGCATAATAAAAAGTATATGAAAATAAAGATTCTAAATAAGAAATCTTACTGTATCAAAATTCATTAATACTGTATACTTTCTGCTTATTTGTATTTTATAGAACGGACTTCCCACAGTGATCTTTGATGTTGATTGTAGAGTATCAGAATTTATTTTTACAAAAAATACTATACATGTAATTTTAGCATACCGTATAGAAAATAATCTAAAATGGAAAAGACAAATATAATCCATGAATTTAAGAAGAGAGAAAAAGACTTAGAAATTGAAACTGTATCTATATGGAAGTTCTCACTGTGACTCTTGATATGCTATTATATTTTATGCAGTATTTCAGATGACTTACTTCTTCTTTGAAATATTGCAACAAAATGTCATATTGATACACTGTATGGTTATAAGAGTTCATTAGAAGGAGGACGAGCAAGCAACAGAGAGAGAGAGAGAGAGAGAGAGAGAGAGAGAGAGAGAGAGAGAGAGAGAGAGAGAGAGAGAGAGAGAGAGAGAGAGAGAGAGAGAGAGAGAGAGTGTGGGCTGGGTAGAATAGTGTTTTCTGCAGGCTGTATCTAAGCCAAATTTGAGACTAATATTGTTGCAGATGATCTCATTGGTCCACTCCAATCTCAAAGGTTCAGACACTTTGTAATGACATGAAAGTAGCTTGGATCGCGTAGAAATTAAGAGCCGCTTATCACTAACTGCTAATGTACATTAATTGCTAAACTGAAGGCTATTAAAGTAGTTAAAAATTTTATAGAGTAGGTGCATGATTAAAGCAAAATGTTAGATTGTTTATTTTGTGCTTGAAACAATTTAATTATCATGTAATAATACATTACAGTACAGTAATAAGGACATAAATACATGGGTTGATATTGAGTACGTTTATATTCGTATCTACGAATGTTTGTGACTCAATCACTCGCACGTAGGGAAGCGTGTGTGTATATATATATATATATATATATATATATATATATATATATATATATATATATATATATATATATATATATATATATATATATATATATATATATATATATATATATATATATATATATATATATATATATATATATATATATATATATATATATAAACGAAAGTTGATTCACCAGCTCAGAGTAAAAGGTATGGTTTTAATCTCAGCTACAAAAAGAATGGTTTTACCATCTCTCTTAAGCAAGATATATAATAGTAAATGTCATGAGTTCACAGCTTCACATATTTTTTTTTATATAGCATGGCATTACAGCTTTTACAGTTAGAAAAAAAATATATATCTAAACAATGACAATTTACAAGTATCTATGTAGAGCTTTTTGTACTATTAATATTGCCTTCAGACTTTTCCAGGTTCTTTAAGCAATGATGATGTCAGTGATTCAAAACTCTTTTGAATGTCTTCATTGTGCATTTCAATCTGAAAAATAAACATTTAATTGGTGCCATAATAATTTATGTCAATCAGTTTTATAATCATGATGGCACATATCGATGGCCAGCAAAGTGACGAAACAAAAAAATTGTGACAGAAGTGCTTCTTCATCCATTCAATCATCACAGCAAGGTAAACAAAATCAGGGAGAAGGAAAGGGACTGCCAACCCTTCGCTTCCCAGATTTTAACCTGTTAATTCACTACCATTCCTTCCACTACTTAAACATGAGTAATTAAAAATTACACATTTTTGTCAAAGATGTGGCAAGCTCGAAGTTGGATTCTTGGTGGGAAAAAAAAGTTCTTATGCCATTAACTCTCAAAAGTTCCTGCATATCTAGTATAAAAAATAAAATGCAAAACTTACAGCACATAGTATCTTATTATAATTTTCCAGGACAGATTTGTCAAAGTGGGCAATCTGTTTTTTGTACAGCTCGGTCTCTTGCAGGATTTATTTGCGCTCATTCACTATATCTTGGGCAACGATTTCGTCTTCTGCTTTACTTTGCATGATATTCTCTAGACTCCTAGAATATAAGAGAATATTTCACTTAAATTATACATAATCTCACAAATCAACTGAAGGGTTATCATACAATGCAAGGACGTAGATATATTTATAATTTTTATAAGACGTCATCTCCCAACCAGCTCTCACTCACCCCCCTTACGTCTTCTGGTATTTATTTTCGGAAAAAGGGGGTAAAGGAATGCTAGCTCCCACTACATTGATAGGCAGTATATTACACATCTCTTATCATCCCTTCACATCTGACAAGTCACAACATTACACATTTCTGTTTCTCTTTGTTTTTTGTTTTCTTCGTGACCATGCCCGATGAGGGGCAATTTTCTTTGCCTGTCTTGGTGTGTTAAAGAAAAAAAAAAGTTTTATTCCATAACCTTATCATAAAAAAATAATTATGTATTTAAGAAAATGGCACGAAAGTTAAAAAAAAGTTAAGTTGTTAATTAAAGAACAAATGTTATAATGGTAGGGCCAGTAATTACATCTCTGGCCTGAGACAGGCATTAAGTGGAGCTTTAAAATAAAAGACTAATGGCAGACAAGCAAAGGAACCTCCAGGTTAAGCTGTAACCCATACATCTGATTAGCGATTTCAATACCCTCTCATATATCTCTACTATATAGCATTATTCCCTACGTATTATGCAAACGAATTTCCAAACACAACGCCATATCACGCTGAAGTTGGCAAGCAGCCAGAAGGGAATGTAAGAGAGGTTAGAGGGCTAAAGCATACCCAGCCCATTCCATGAGCTGTTCAGTGGCGAGTTCTTTAAACAGGATGAGATTGCCAGCCCTCTGCTTTTAAGTCACAGACAGTATAAAGGTGTTGAAACTCCCCCAAAAACAAGGGTCTCTATAGTCGTAACCAACAACATACAAATTTACCTGACTATTGGAAATAAAAATACAATAAAATATTATACAATCGGTAGGAAGGACAGAATACTGCGACGCAAACACATGTGACAGTATACATTCTAGCCAGGATATAAAATTTTCAGAACCAGCTAATTAGATATATACAACACATTATCAAAAGTATGACCAAAGAAATATCTAATAGGTTTCATTAATTGTTGTCCTTGCTTTTTTGTGACGAAAAACTATGTGCAACTGAAAAATTTTAAGGTGTATACTTAGCAAATAGAAAGGTTTCAATAGCAGATATTAAGATTAGACAGATAAAAAGGATTTAAGAACATACCCCTTTCTCAAAATTAGTTGTTATAGTTCATATTGAAGTCCATCTTTCATGTGATTTCAAAACCATGAGTCTATGAGAAGTACGGTGACATATATATTCCACAAACAGAACAAGTTTTAAAAAAGAATAAAAACATGACTGAGACTCACATATTCAGCAACTTATTTTCCTCCTTAAGGCCTTCTATCTTGCGATTCCAAGTCACTCGCATCTGAGAATTCTTCGCTTGCTTTGACAAGAAAACTTCCTGCAGCTGCTGAATTTTCATCTTGTGGTCCTCAGACTTTTCCATCAACGTTCTCCTAGATGTTTCATGCTGTGAGATGCCAGTTTTTAGTTCCCTAGAATTGAAGAGAAAAAAAATGGTGCTAATGTGTTGTGTGGTCTACAAGGATATATACACTATAGCTCACGTGCTATGGACAATAATTAATTAAATATTGTTTATTTTGTTACTTAAGAATCATCACAAAATGATGGTTGGGTTAGGTCAGCTAGTTAGGTTTACTTAGGGTACAACAGACTACAGATAATGAAGTAGACTGCACGTTAAAGTGGCAGCAAAAAATTTTTATTCTCATCTAAGATTAATCAATTTGCTAACTATTAAGCTTAAGCAATATTTTTTTAATGCTACAAACGTTTTAAATCTGGCGGTAGAGGAGAAAGAATTCCATTCCCATCTTCCATGTTGCAACAGCTGACTAAACGGGATATGGAAGCTGAGGGCTGTCAACCCCATTCTCTATATTTTTCTATTCCTGCCACAAACCTGTGTGATGCTATACAAGGTAAGGGGAAGCCTTATCCCTTCTCTTTTTCAGGCTATGCCCACCCCGCTGGCTCTAGAAGAATATGACCTATGTTGATAAAATAAATATAAAAAATTTGCTTTTAAGTGAAATGCCATATCTCATCAAATGTATCAAAATAACAGATGGATGTCCTGAAGAGTACATTCAAATCCTGAGACTCTTCTGCTATGAGCAGGAGTAAAACAGGGATGAGTGAGGGCCCCCCCAACACTGTTCATCATCTTTGCTGCAAGTCATCTACATCATCAGGGACGACCTACCCCCAGGATCTGAAACTATCTATGGACCAGAAAGTAGGCTTTTCATTCTTGAATATTTAAAGTCCTAATATACAATAAAGATGGCTACAAGTTCCCTCAAAGATATCCAATACGCAGATGACAAGTGTTGCTGCTCTATCAGAAAACAAATCTTAAAAAGATTCTAACAGCCTCCAACCATGCATGTACAAAACTTGGGCTCCGCATCAACTTCAAGAAGTCTCAAATTATTTATCAGCCATCAGAGGCAAATAAGACACAACTATCAATTCAAGCTGGCAAGGAAACCCTTAAAATCACAGAGTACTTTCCAAATCTTGAAAATCGCCTCGATAATATTAAAGGCATAAACCTGAAGGTGTGAAAAATACCATATGAAACAATAAAACCTCGATAATGGGATCCCACAAAATCTTAGATGTGAAGAAACAGCTTTTGTACATCTACCATCTCAATATTGACATCCAACACCATCTTAAATGCATGGAACAGCATTTGGATGTCTACTATGTCGATAGTAAGAACCAACACCATCTTAAAAGTAGTTTTTCATGGCTGCAATGTGTACAAAGCAGTGGTCATCTCAGTGCTCCTTTATGCATCAGACAATGACAACATACCGACAACATATGTAGGCACTTAAAAGTTCTACCAACATTAGCTAGAGAGACAGAAGATACAATGTCAACTTGCTGTACAAAGCAAGCACAACAACCGTTGATGATGAAAATTAAAGAAAAAGTATCTTTTTAACATGACTCATCAAAAGGTAGAGAGAATGATGGCTATAACTGTACCAGCACCTCTGTGGAATAAAATTTATTGAACAATTCAGAGGTAAGATATGAATATCTGAAGTAATCGTTGCAGAGAAATAAAAAAACAGAATACATACTTACTTTATATTGTTTTTAATTTGTTGGATTTCAGACAAACATGGCATAAACTCATTTTCCATCAATTCAGATGCACATCTGCAGACGTCAAGAGTTTGCTTCAATTTGGCCAAGTTTTTCTTTTCCGAATTCTCTTTCCTGATTCTGGCGAGAAAGTTCTCACGTTCCTTTAACTCTTCCCGCTCAATAGGTTGTATAATCTGAAAGGCTATTTGCTCAGCAACTTTCTTTTTCTGCAAGTAACGTGAGATTCTGATGATTGGTAGGTAAAAGTCTGGTCTCCAGTACCAAAGGAGCCCAGTTAAGGTACACACGCAAAAATGCCACAATTTGACAAGAAAACTGAAGAGACAGTTGCAGAATCAAAATTGTCTTGTAGCCCTGCAATGCCAGCAGTTATAATGAGTATACCAATAGAAACAGTAGCCCACCAGTACCATGAGCTTAGGAATAAGGAAAGCTATGAAAACATTAGTTCTAACTTTTTAGCAAATATAGAAATTAATTATTCTTTGTACCTCTACAGTTTTCAGTTCAGCAACTTGGATTGCAGATTCGCAAGCAGAAATAGCTACTTTTGTATCATCATACTGCCTCTTGAGATCATTCTTACAGCCTTGCGTTTCCAAAATTTCATCCTTCATCTCAGCAATTTGCTTGAGCATCTGACGACAGAATAAAACAGAAAGTTGCAATGAAACTCATTCTGTATTAAAACATCTATCTATATACAAGAGCCATGTTCCCCCTTATGAGGAGGGTGGCTGAGTCAAATCAAAATACCTTGACTCTTTGTAGGAAGAACATACAAAGAAGTGGATTCCTAGTTACCCCTCTCTGCCCAAGTTAGTCAACTCTTACAACATACAGGGGAACACAGACGAAGTATTTTACCTTTCACATAAGATAATATATCGCAGTGAATATCAAAAGAAAACCTAAACTGAGACAAAGGAATTGAAAAACTAAGGTTTTCAACATATCTTGCACATTCTCACACCTTCTGTGTCTGATAAGAAAAATTAAATGTAAGGAGTGAAGAGCCTCTCTGTTTTGCCATCACATTTAGTAACTTCTTACAGTAAGCTGGGAAAATAAGTATGGAATATCTGCTACACTATCACAAAGTGTCTTACTTTTGGTCGCCTCCCTCAAAACTAAATATGAGGGAAAACATCTAATTCCCCCAACAATCAGATGTGAACGTAAATACTCTAATATTCTTATAATATACGCCTGCTCGTTCTTGAAGAAAAAATTCTTAGGGTACAGAAATTCTTGTAATCATACTTGTCAGCTAAACATCATTTACTTACCTCAAGAAAGGTTGGTTTACCCTAGTATCACATACTGATGTATTGTAAAGGTACTTTTTTCAAGGATATTGTCTTCTTAGCCAGTCATCAGTAAGGTAGCCACAACCAAAGGTATAGAGAAAATAACAATAATAATAATAATGTGTGAAACAGGAAGCAATAATGTCTAGAAAACTGGTTATCAGAAGACACAAGTACCTCCTCTTCCTGTATGCATATATTCTCATTTTTAATTCTGAGTTGTTTAATTATCTCCATTTTCTTTGCAATATCTTCCATCAATCTGTCGTTGGTTTCCTTGTTGGTTTTTACCTGCAAAATGAAAGTCTTAATGTAGTTTTTTTGTAAAATTAGTGCTATTTCCCACTGTAGCAGCAAGGTGCCACCCTTCTGGCACTAGATTGCTTTGGCGTTGCCCTAATGGCATTAAGCTCTTTTGGCTAGGTTAGGTTAGTGTTAATTACCCTATTTTTTATTTAGTAAAGGCATCAAAAGGGCGGCATCTTAAAGTACCAGACCTGCCTAAAACAATAGTAAACGATTCAAGGTAGTATGACTAAAACACCCTCCCTTTTCTATTAAGTGGTTTTCAAGATGAAAAAAATATGAATTCTTATTTTCACCATGATGCAATATGTCAATGACGACAACAAAGTGGTTAAACAAAGAAAAAAAAGTGTAATCATACCCTACGCAACCTCACCTCTTCAATCACTTAGAGAAACTTGTTTCCGGGAAGAAAGGAATGCATACCCTTAACTCCCCTACCCCCATTAGCCCATATTTACAATATGCAGGAAATACAAATAATGATCTGGTTTTACATCATGGACTCCCTTTTCTATTAAGGGCTAGAATTATGCCTTCTTTTGAAGGACTTTGGCTTTGGAAATGCAACCATTACCCTGAGTGAATGCCCTTTCTAACCTCAGCCCGTGGCATATCTCAAACCGACGAATCAAAGTCGCACATGCTACAAACCCGACCACAGTGGCCAAACAACAGAAATAATGATAACACTAACATGCAAGGAAAGAGGTTATTGATAGCTTACATAAATATTTAATTTCTTTCCGAGTAGACAAAGGTTATATAGATAGAAATATACCTTTTATTTTCCTAAGTGCTGAATGGTTAACAGCATCAACGTACAATCATTCTCCGTCAGTCTCATGTCTTACAATTTTTCTTCATATCAGGCATAGAAACAAAGGACATGAATATGTAATCACTTCAGATACCTGTTCACAGGCACAAGATTCCACCAATGTCTAGCCATTACCATAGCTATAATCAAGAGAAAATTGGGGTCAAGAGATGACAGGCACAACTATTCTTCCTTCTACATATCAAACATGACTGAGTGAAAGTCTCACTTTTCTCCCATGGAACGAGGTGGGTTTGAATTCTGGCAATACAAGAAAGTACTGAAGTCTTCGGCTAATGTTTAAAAGCTATGTATCAATGGACATAATGAAGTACTGAATTGTGGTCATGGGTGAATGCTAACATCAGGAGTGGCATAAAGGAGATAGTGTAATGCATTAGGAATTAACCTTTATCTATTCCAAAACCATTGTGATAAAAGTGGCGTGTGAAAAGCACTAAAGGCTTGCATTAAAAAAGTACGTAGAAACTTACATCGCTTTCTATATCCAACAGTCTTGCGGAGTTCTGGCACACAAAATCGTGAAATTCGATCAGCATTGAAGAAATCTTTTTGTTCTGAGTATTTCTGAAAATCAGAAAGAGATTCCATTAGAGTAGCGCATGAAACGAACTTGATTATAATGGATTCTTGTTAGTATTAACTTATTTTACAAACGCGATAACGATGTCCATTGTAACGAGCATGGTAGGCACAACTATAATCAAGAACCAAAGCTTATGTCTTAACACCCTGCTCATCCTTACCTCTTCAGGCAGCTTTTCCTGGTAAGTAAATAGGCATAGAAGACTGCAATATGTTTTTGAAGCCTAAAAATCGATTATTTTCTAGTGATTTTAGAGTATTATTCTATTATTAACCCTTTAGCTGCAAGTTGTCAACAAAATTAATTACATCTTGGTAATTACCTAATTGTGTAATTATTACCTAATTGTGTTTACGGGAAATAGCCCAAAGCTCGTATCTTCCTGTCTCCTAATCTGTTCCACTTTCTACTTACTGATACTTATCATACCTGTCCTTAAAACTATGGATTGAGATAGCATTAACTACCTCCTCGCGTAGCCAATTCCAATTATCAACTACTCTTACACTGAAAAAGGATTTCCTTACATCCTGCAAAGAAGTTTTCTTACGAAGCTTCAAACTATGACCTCTAGTTCTAGAGCCAGCCATATCAAAATATCGATCCCTATCCACTCTATCATAACCATGAAGGAATTTAAAGACTGTCACCATATCCCCCCTCAATCTTCTAGCTTCCAGTGATGGTAAGTCTAATTCCCTCAGCCTCTCCATCATAACTGAGATTGTGTATTTCTGGCACCAGTTTTGTGGCATGTCTTTGAACTTTTTCAAGCTTAGCTATGTGCTTTTTCATGTGCGGATTCCAAAAGGGGGCTGCATATTCGAGTTTTGGCCTCACATAGGTTACATAAATATATCTGAACATTTCCTTGTCCATGTGCCTGAAGGCTACCCTTACATTTAATAAGAATGCATATGCTGCCCTTACTATGCCATTTATATGTATTTCTGGAGACAAATCTGCCAGTATGTCTACTCCTAGATCTCTCATTTTCTGTCTCTTGAAGTCGTACTCCAGCCACCGAGAAGTCAAGCTTGGGCCTTCTTGCACTTGTACCCATTCTCATTACCTGAAGTATTGAATTTCATTAGCCACTTTTCTGACCACTCATGCAGATTATTTAGATCTTCCAGAAGTTCTCTACCATTGTTCTCGATTTTTACTTTCTTCACAATCTTTGCATCATCTGCAAACATATTCGTGAATGAATTTACAGACCTTGGTAGGTCATTTACATATACAAGGAACAAAAGTGGCCCTAAAACTGAACCCTGTGGAACTCCACTACTAACTCCTCTCCATTCAGACACTGCGTGTCTTACTCTAACCCTCTGTTCCCTTCCTTCTAAGTAAGTTTTTATCCATTCCAAGACATTTCCACGTATTCTAGCCATTGCTTGCAACTTCCTAATAAGTCTCCCATGTGGAACAGTGTCAAACGCTTTCTGGAAGTCTAGGAATATGTAATCTGCCCAGCCCTCTCTTTCCTGTAAGATTCGGCTTACTTCATCATAAAATTCTAATAAGTTTGTTACTGTTGATCTACCTTCTCTGAAGCCATGTTGCCTCACTGACAAAAAGTTGAAGGATTCCAAGTGAAGAGAGATTTGTTTCCTTAGTAGTTTCTCCATAACTTTGCAAACTATGCTGGTCAAGGAAACTGGTCTATAGTTCAGAGCCATATCACTCCTTCCCTTTTTTAAGATAGGTATCACGTTTGCTTGTTTCCAGCATCTTGGAATCTCCCCCGACTCTAGTGACTTTTAAAATATGATACCCAGTGCCACTGATATTGGGTTTGCGCAGTTTTTAAGGACATGAGGGGATATGTCATCAGGATCTGTAGCTTCATGAACATCTAAATCCATCAGTGCTTTGCATACCTCTGTGGATGTAAGGTTGATGTTCTCTAATACCGGCCCTTGAGCTTCTATCTCTGCAATCTGAGGGGGTGGGGTATTTTCTACTGTAAATACTGACTGAAACTCCTTGTTCAATTCTTTGCAGATCGCTTCATCCGTCTCAGTGATGCTTCCATCCGCTCTCTTTAGACTTAAAACCTGTTCTTTTACCTTCAGTTTTCCTCTGATAAAGCTTTGGAAAAGCTTGGGATTCTCTTTAGCCTTCCTGGTGATGTCCCTCTCATAGTCTCTCTCTGCCTCTCTTCTTTTACTTAAGTAGTCATTTCTTGCTCTTTTGTAGGTTTGCCAGGCATTTATGTTTTTTCTCCTCCTATACCTTTTCCACTCATTATCAAATCATTTCTCTCTGGCATGAATTACACCTACTTTGGTGACAGGTATGCAGCAATCTACTATCTTCCGATATTTCTCTCAAAAGATGTCATACATTTCTTGTACAGATTTGTTGTAAAATAAGGTTCTCCAGTCAATAACTGCAAAAAGCTCATTCATTTTGATGTAATCTCCTTTCGGATAGTTCCTCCTCATGTGCTTAGTGCCTCTACTCTCAGGCAGAATATCTTCAATGATATACTCCATCAACAACACACAGTGGTCACTCTTTCCAATTGGTGGTTCATACTCAATTTTTTTCATTATCCAACACATTATCTGTGAATACTAGATCAAGTAGTGATGGCTCATCCCCACCCCTGGCCCTCATTGGTCCCATTACATGTTGGTGTAGGAAATTCCCTTGTATGCAATCTAGGAATCTTGCCCCGAATGAGTCCTCACCACTGTGTGGGTCAAGATTTATCCAATCTATCTCTTTATGAATAAAATCTCCCATAATAAAAATCCTACATTTTCTCTCCCGTGCCATGTTAACAACTGAGTTTATGACTTCAATAGTACCTATATGACTTTCCTCATAAACTTCTAGCCTATTCTGGTTCCTTGGTGGGTTATATACAACAGTTATTATAATGCTCTCTGACCCAGTATTTATATGAGCAACAAGAAATTCCTTAAACTCACTTTCTATGGCCAAGTTTATTTCTTCAACTTGAATCCTTTCACTTATGAGCAGTGTTATCCCTCCACCAGTCCTCTCAGATCTTTCAACCCTTAATATTCTGAAGCCCTTAGGAAAAACTGTGACACTGTTTATGTCCTCACTCAACTTAGTCTCTGTAATTGCTACTATATTTGCCTTACTGTTGTGAATCCTATCTTTTAATTCTACTGCCTTACCAGCTAATCCATCAGCATTTGTGTATAACAATCTTAATGATGCCCCATCCCCTGATCTTCTGTCATTATCTTCTTTATCTCCCCTTTGTCTGGAAGAACTCTGATATGAAAATTTTTCTTCTCTTCTTCATTTCCTTCCTCATTTAACCTTCTTGCCTCTTCCAACAAGTTTTTTATCTTTCCCATCTCTTCCTGTGTTCTGTATCGTCTAATGAACACTTCTTTGAATTCTTGAAGGTCTTTTAGACTTTTTTTCTCAACAATATCTCCCTACATGTTTCCCCTCTCTCAGAGGTTACTTTTGTTGGTCTCGGCTTTCCTTCCCTCGAATATTTGCCTAGTTGGTGAATGTTTACAATATCCTCAGGACCACAAACTACTCCAAGCTTTCTTATCAGGTCTACAACCCTAGCTTTATTTTCTTCAAGTCTCCCCTGCCATATTGGCTCCTGGGATTTGCTTATGCCTGAGATAACCACTGTCTTCTCTTTATCAAGTTCCTGTTTGATCAGTGGGTTTGCCCTTTCCATCACAACGTCTTTCATTTTTTCGATTACTGTCTCTTTATAGTCAACTGTTTGTTTTCCAGTGCCACCACCTTTACAGCCTCTTTTACCGCCACATTCCCCTTTAGTGCATCAACAAAGGAAGTTTTCATGGCATCACGTTCCATATTCAGCTCCTGGAGCTCTTTTCTAAACTGTTCAGTGTTTTCCTTTATCTGGACATTCCAAGCAGCAATCTCGTCTCTCTCAGAAGAAAGCAGTGAACTAACATCTAAATCATTTAGGTTGTCATTCAGCTGTTTGTTTTTTATCTTCTTGTTTAGAAATTCTGGTTTCTAGTCACTCTTTTCCCCTTCCAGCTTCTTTATTCATTTTTCTCGTTCCTTTCTCTCCTGTCCTTGTGCTTTATTTGCTTCCTCCAAAAATCTTATTTCCTCTCTGAGTGTTTCATTCTCTTTCATTTCTCTATCCATATGCCAAATTTTATCATCAAGGCTTATAACCATTGCCTCTAAATCCTTGATTTTCTGTTTTAGTCTCCTAATAGCTACCCCTCCTCCCGACCCATGGGTGGGAGAGGTTTGGGGCAAAGATGGCCTCATTTTTATGCTTTTCCTTTCACAGAATATAGAAAGAAGAAGAGAAAGAGGAAAAACGAGAAAAATTTTATTTAAGCTTCACACAGAAATTTTATATCTCCATATAAGTGCTATTTAGAGACTCAATTTATCTCTTTTCTGGTAACACACATCCTAACTTAAAAATTTGACTTTGGTAATATGAGGGGAAAAAAGAAAAAAAATGCAAAGAAAACAAAAGTCAACTGAAGGAAAATTCGAATTTGTATTTGAGGAGACATCCACTTGCTTCTGCTATTTTTTCTTCTTAACTGATAAACTCACTTCTAACCAAGGTATGTCATCACAAGATCAGACTTTACATTTAACTAAATATATATACAAAATAAGAAATAATAAAAGAGAAAGCTAAAAAAAAGCAAAAAATGAAAAAAAATAAGACAGCTGTGCTACTTGGCAACTTAACTCGGTACTGTTGACAGGTGTATTATTGGCAAGTATTTAATTATTCAATCATTTCGTGCATCAAACTAACTATCAGAATAATATAAATGTGAAGGATACTGATTTTAACAATATATGGAGCCACAGGATCAGGTAAACGGCTTAAGAGCTTTCCCCAATTTATACAAAAAAAAAACAGGTAATGTGATGTGATGGCTTCACCTCTGGCAACTCTTCTAAACTTCCTTCAAGGCAGAACAGGACAGCTTCTTCTCTTTCCCCTTACAAAAATGTTCTCAATTTTTTTCCTTTAATATTTTGGACAGTCTCGTCATACAACAAATATACATTTTTTACTCACAATACTCTGCAGGATTTCTTATTTAGTGAAATTTAGTTTATGTTTTCATCTAAAGTCTTGGTCACTCAAAAACACAAGGAAAAATTTAAGAGATATGTGCACCACACCTCAGAGAAAGAATGTTATACCACTTCCCTCAACATCTAACTGGATACTGAGTCATTTTAGTACCTCTTAGGTGATTAAAACATGGACTCTATGTATGGCATTATGATTTCAAATACCAAATATCAATTTCCTCCTTCACTTCCACTTGAGGAAATGGCGCACATTTTGACATTATTAGATTGTCAAATAAGTCTTACTCACAATTAGCTCCTGAGTGAGATTATGCTAACACTTATCTGATTTGCAGGTAAAAGGTAAGGCCAAACTGAACACGGTGGAATATTTCAAATGCTGATAGCTAAATATCTTATTCAAGCCAATCAAAATGCATAGATAAGTATTAATGGCAATGGTATCTGCTTAGATGAAAGAATGGTTAACAAAATCCTGGGAAGGGAGAAGATGCCCGAGGATTGGAGAAAAAGCATACTGGTACCAATTATTAAGAATGAGGAAAATATGCAGATGCATCAATTAAAGAGGAACAGAGTTGAGGCCCACAACATGAAGAGTGGAAATTAGACCTAGAGGAGATGTGAGGATTTGTATGCAGTAATATGGTTATCTGCCGGAGTGGAGAACTACACATGCAACTTTTGCTTTGAGTGTGTTGAATGGAGAAGCATTGAGAAAACAAGGAGTTGCACTGAATGCGTGCGTGAGTGTGTGAATTTAGAGGGAGTATGGCAGGGGGTGTAGAGAGATGTGGTATTGCATGAGGAAGTCGGTATTAGTAGTAGACAAGCAGGTGAAGCCAGTGCAAGATATGTATGAGGATAGTGTGAGTGGTGAGCTGTGCAGCAGGAATGACAAGTTGGGGTAGGATTACATCAAGAATCAAATCTGAGCCCTTTCTTCTTTGCAGTCATGATGGACAGGTTGGAGGATATGTTCAAATAGTAGTCGCTGTGGACTATATTATTTCTGGATGACAATGTGGTCTGTAGTGAGAGCATGAAACAGGATGAGGTAAGCCTGGAAAAGTAGAGGTGAGCATTGGAGCAAAGGAAAGTAAGTCAGCAGGAGCAATATAAGAGTATATATGTGTGAATGGGAGGTTGGGTGGTGGAGTGGTAATGCTGCAAGCAAAGTGCTGTTTAAGGTGTATGATCTTAAGGGGGGTATTCTGGGTCAACTGTTCAAAGTAATGAAGAATGTGGTAGAAAGGAGAAAGAGAGTGCAGGCAGGAAAGGGTGAGTGGAGAAGAGTGACAGGAATGATATTTGACCAAAGGGGACCTGCAAAAGTGAATGGTAAAGTTTACAAGAAAGTAGTAATACCAGCCTATATCATAATGCAGTTTTGTTTTGTTTTATGGAGTGTGACATCAGGATGGGCAAAGAAAATTATCCTCATCAGGCTTGGGTACCTAGATAACATATATCAAAGAAAAACAGATGGTGGGTGTTGTGACTTGATCAGAAGTGAGAGGATAATAAGAGATGAGTAAAGAATAAGCCAGAATATTCAGCGCACATGGAGGCATGAGAAAAGATCCAAACTGAAGGAAGACAAAATCGAACTGACATGGCCAGTCCTATTTAGGGCCAAAAGATCTACATTTAAATACATGAATGCAAATAAGAGAAAATTATTTTGTGAATGATGATGAACTGACTCCAGTGCTTTGCTGTCTTTCTCATCTCATTCTCTCAACCAGAATCTATACTCCATCTTGAAAGCACACACTAGTTCAACCAGATCCTAAGAAAGGTGACCATTCAATTCCTTTAAACTATTGACCCATTGATATAACCTCTGCTATTGATTCCAAAGTTTGCTAAATATTCACTTCTTGAAACATGTTGAACCTAACTAGTATATTTCTGACCAGCGGTGCAGCTTCTACAAGGCAAGAGCCACTGGTGTCCTCCTGTCATCTATCATGTATGGTCATCTTCTCTAAAGAAGCATAGGGAATCCTTTGTCACTGCCCTTGATATCGCTAAGGCTTTTGACAGCTTGGCACAAGGCTCATTTAGCCAAGCTTCTAGCTTATGGCTTTACCCCCTCTCTCTGTTCTCTTATTTCCAGTTTTCTTTCTGACCATTTTATATCAGTGATTGTTGAGAGCACATCTAATGCATTTCCAGTTGCCAGTAGTGTTCCACAGGTTTTCTGTTCTTTCATATACTCTGTTCATTTTCTTCATCAATTATCTCATGTCCAAATCCTCCTATCTTCTCTACCACCTTTGCCGACTACTAAAATTCACGTTTCCTCTGCCTTCTCCTCACATATTTCATATGCTACTTGAAATCCGATTTACAGGTTCTGAGAGGGGCACTCAAAATTTAGTAAAATGCCTCCAAGAAACAGTTTTTGGCTATCTCATTATCTTCTCCTCCTGATAATTATATTGTCTTTGAAAATCACGATATTAATCCTCTTAATTCTATAAGCATATTAGGTCCTGACTTGTCTTGAAGGATCACATAAGGCATACTTCCCTATTTGTATCTAAGAAATTGGGAGCTTTGTTTCAATTTCCTAATTACTTTTCTTCTCATCTACTGAATAACTTTAAAGGTCTTACTCACCCAGGCTTAGAATACCGCTCTCATACCTGGGGTTTCTTATAAATATCTCTTTAATAGGGTTGAATCTAAGGCCGTCAGACTTGTTAATGACGTCTCTCTTACTTCTAATCTCAATTCTCCTTTTCTTCACGGAAAGGTATCATCTCTTTCTCTTTTCTAAATGTATTACTTCTATCGCCGCTCTGGTGAATTGCATCCCATCCCCGCTCGGGAGGCCGTGTAACACATGCCAAGCAGTCTTGTTGCACAGGTACTGTGTGGAGAGTAGCTCGAGGAATGGTTGGTGCAATGACTGCTTCTTTAATTTCACTTTCATACTCTGCATATCTCTTCCTCCTTCTGTCTACCATTCTCCCTTCAAAAAACAGCTCTATCGTCATCTCAGGGACTAATCCTGCCATATCTGTAGGTCTTCATTTCTTTGACTCTTTTGTCAGCTTGTTCTTTTCTTATTGTTTATTGTACTATAATTTCCACCTAGTCTTTAAGCTGCTACTTTTTCTTCTCAATGTTTTATTGGTGCCAGGGCCAGATGAGGAGACAAATTTCTTTGCCTGTCAGTGTCAAACTCACAAAAATCTTTATATAAGAGTATTAAAAGATTAAGTGTGAAATGGATGTGGCCAAGGCAGAGCACACATCCATTAACCTATGTATTACTCATCACTTACATATCCATCTTTCTTCTCATAAACATGTTGTAAATTCTCTCTTTTACTCTCACTAATTCCACGATCAAGCACATATGGACACAATTACTTAGGCTCTGGTTGTATGTTATCTGCCAGAATGTCCGTGTATGCCTTCACTCTTTGCATACAGAATATATGAAGGGGGGATTCAATGGCTCTTCGCTCCACCCAATATAGAAGATTTTAAGAAGGGGAGCACGGTGGCAGTATTCCGGTCTCCTATCCCAAGAGAAAGAAAGAAGGAAATATAAAGTACAAGATACAAAGGAAGTGAAGTCAGCAAAAACAGAAAAGGTCAACTTCTTGACTATTACAGGTTTTACGTCACAGAGTACCTTTTCTACTAAGGACTAGAACGGTGCCTTCTCACAAAGGACTTTGGTTTTGACAGGCATGATAGCCATCCTGAGTGAATGCCCATTCTAACCCCAGATAATAATGGGCTGCAAAAACCTCACCCTGATGACACAAAGTTGCAAACACTACCACCCTGTGCACAGTGACCATGCTTTGGAATAACTCTGAAGAGATTAAAAACAAAAAGAATCAAATATAAAATCCAAAGTAAAAATACAGACTAACTTGGATCATAGAAGTCTCCTGGCATGAAATCACTTTCCTTGTTGATGCGTTTCAGGAAGTCGTTGAGAATCCTTGAGAGAACCATTATCTTCCCAATAGATTGGAAGCACTGCGGATGTTGTCGTACCAAATCGCTCACGTCGTAAGGAAGCTGAGGGCAAAGTTAATCAAATTTTCACATTATATAAATACTGCTAACAGTTTATCATTTTGACAAATGTTTCACATCCAATATACAAGAGCCATATTCCCCCTTGTAAGGGGGTGGCTGAGTCAAAGCGAAATATTCAGAATCTTTGAGAGAATAAAATGTGGGAGGAAATTCCCAGTCTCTTCACTCCTTCCCATTAGTCGACTTTTATGACACGCGGGGGAACATGGAGGACGTATTTTTGCCCCCTCCCTCAGGGGTAAGTTCATATCCAGCTGATGTAAACTCATACATAGTATCCAATGAATACCATAGTACAAGCAAAGATAAAGATAAGAAGAAAACTCAAATTCTTGTCCTATTTCATTTATAGAAAACAAGACATACTGATAGTGAACAATGTATAGTATTCCTTTTGCTACTTGAAAGAAACATAATTTTGCTTTATTCACCCAAATATTAAGAAAAGAATTTTATATCTCTCGTTCTACTAGCTTTATGTATTACACCTGCTCTTAATTCAATAGCGAATTCTCTTCATATCTTCTCACTTCTTGAAAAAAGAAAGAATTCCTCTCCATTTATTCTCACTAACACATAGAGAGAACTATTTCAAACCTATCTCTACCAAATAGAGGGTTAGGTATTGTATCATCGATATCTACCACTAAGGAAATCAGTTTCATATCCCTTTCACTTTTAGAGAAAATGACAGATTTTTTTTTTATCCTTTCAATTCCGCCATGTGACTGAAGTCTTCGTTTTATAAGCAACCATGACAGACCTAAAATAAATTTCTTTTTAAATTTCAGTTGTATATTATTCCTACATAATACCAAACACAGAAGTTTTATAGCCCATACTACTGACACTTAGCTCTCCCTCTTACCTCTTATACTGATATCAAAGTTCTATCTGTTGTTCCCAGTTCTACTTCAGAAGCTCTATAGTAGCTACCAATACTAAGAGAGTAGTTTCATATGTTGCTTCAAAAGATACTACAGCTCAAAGTAATTTGTATTTAAATACGACTACCCTGGACAGCTCGATGTTGAATTTCCTTTAGTTGCGAATCCTTTTTTATGCCTACAACTACACAGAATATTCTTGAATATTCATTGCGCATCTCTTACTATCCCTTCATATCTGACTAGTCACATCACTACCAAACTGTTTCTCTTTGTTTAATGTTTCTTCGTGCCCAGGCCTGACGAGGGCAATTTTCTTTGCCCCTCCTGGTGTCTTACTCATTCAAAAAAATTATTAATCGTTGTTCTATATCTTACCACCAAATATTATGCAATTACTTCACCAAATTGCATCCCATTTTCCCTACTGAAAAACAATCTAAGTTCGATATAGTTTACTTCCGATACTTGGGTTCTGAGCAATTTCAAAATGTTCCTCAATGGCCTACTTAAGAATGATTAAAGAAACAAGTGGAAAGTTTGGAATTCCTAGTTTTAAAAGCTAGTAGTTTGCTTTGAATCACCTTACATCTGGAAAGCTCCATTGCAATTAGATATAAATTACTTAGAAGATAATTTTATATTCAAGTAATTTGACTATTTATTCTATGAAGAGCAGATAAAAATCAAAATTATACATCTATTGCACATTATGTGTACTATGAGATGCAAAAATAATAGAGATCAATCCTAATTTAAAAAGCATATACATAGAGAAAACAGATTCTCAAAATTTTCACCCTCCACCAGGCCTAATCCTGATAAGACCTGGTGGAGGAGGGTGAAAATTTTAAGCATCAGGTTTTTTTTTTAAGCCTTTCAAGGTGCGGATTGATCCTTCTTGTCTTTGTATCGTGAAAAGTACATATTAAATACATATAAGCAGCCTGGGAATAAAAAATGGTTATACTTACCTGATTCGTTCTGTCAAGAGAGATGTAAAAATCTTGCAAGAAGTTGCAATAAACCATTTGCACGAACTTCGGCCTCAGCTGCCGCAACTCACCGAGAGTTGCTGTTACCTCAAAGGTCTGAGTTCTAAAACTCAAAATGTCCTCATCGGAAAATAATCCTTCTGTACCAGCCATGATTCTGAAAGTAATAAGAGATATATATTGGATTCTGTTACCAGTTTACAATTTAAATATGCTACAGGTTAATCTATATATAATCTTCCGTCTTATAATGTGTAAAACAGAAGTGCTCACAAATAGTAACTAACAAGTGGAGTTCTAGAGTAGGTCAGAAATTTACTTATGAGGTACAGCATGCAAGTATTGTAGAACAACAGCTATTCTATAAGATATACATTGTAAAAACAGTATAATACATGAAATATACATAACTTTATTTCAATGTATATTAATAAAGTATTAGACTTTATAGTTAGGATAAACTTCTTGTAATTATAAACTTATATCTAAAACAGTGAGGCATGAGTTCTTAATATTATAAAACATTATGAAAAACAACATGTTATGAACAACTCTGAAGGTAATCAGCTTTCATCATTTGTATGTAAAGTATTCTATTTATTATTGTACTGCTGGGATACTTCTCTGCAAACACACAATACAGTGATCACATAGAGATATATTTCACTTGATCAAGGCCCCAACGCACAAAGTTTTGGATGTACTATCAGGGGGAAAAAAGCACACCTCTATGGAAGCTCTTCCTATACACTTCTTGCTAATGACAAAACTTTTGGCCCCATGTAGCAAGCACTGCTTATTTTTTTTTTTCATTATACGTGGAACGAACAGTATACAGTACTGTACTGTATTGCAATTCACCACCAGCTATTTAACAGACAAAGCCTATATAGTTTAGCTTCATTTGGTTTTCTGCCTGATAAACAATAAATGAGTTGAAGCTGCTGGTGTGTACCTGTAATACCTAACCTCAAAAATATAGTTTGTCATTAATTTCTTAGGTTAGGTTTGGTTAGGTTTTACTTATTTTCATTATTTACTCAATTTTCACATATAATTTTTTATTTTTATTAATGCTTTGCATTCTTTTCGCTCGGGGGTGTGAAAGTAAACATTTACCAGGGTTTAATATAATCTCAATAATTACTTTGCTTGTTATATGTAGTGAATATAAGGTCCATTATTCACCCCTAGGGGGTCTAACCAGAATACTTGACACAAAAGATATTTGCCCTGGGGCAATTGCCCCTTCAATCATTAATAATGGGAGCCACTGGAGTGTAATCAAACGTAGCTTTGCCTAACTGACCAAGCCTAACAGAGCCTCACCTTACACAAGCTAACCAAACCTAACAGAGCCTCACCTGACTTAGGGGTAATCAAGGGGCAATTTTCAGCTTTGAATTTAGAGTGAGGGGTTATTTTCCTGGGGGTAATCGTCCAAAGGGGCCATTGTTCTCAGGGGCAATATCCGTGCCCCTGGAAATTAGAATAGTGATATTATGAAACAAATGTGGCATTCTTCCCCTACTGGATGTATTAGGAGTAGTTATCTTTACTTGATCCCAATTTTCAAAATACTGTACGATGCAAATATATTTCAGCGATTTTTAATAAATGAGATTCACGTCAGTACTTTATAACAAAGTATACAAATACACAGAACAAACGAAAGTCAGTTCAGTTGTAGTGCGGAGGTATTTCCTGTGAATCAGAACCTCCTGACTTCATTATTGTCTTTGCGTAGACACGAAAAATCAAATTCGTAACCTTAACACGTCACTGATGCAAAGGTAAAAAAAAAAAAAATCTGTGAAAATTGAACAAAATACAATTGTAAATCTGAGCTAATCAAGAAATATGCAAACTAAAAATATGAACTAAGTTGCTACACGTAAATTAAATGCAATGCACATTAAATTAAACTAAAGGAAATTGAATAAAAAATTACAAAATAAAATGAATTTTATTTAATTTTAATTCTGATGCAAAACTAATTTTCATTTGATTCTTAAAAGTTCCTTCTTGAAGCTATTTCCTCATTATTCTTATCATATTAATCATTATTTCTCTCATATATCATATTTCTCTATTATGTCCTGAATGGAATCAATGTTGCAAGTTTTATAGTGTTGTTGGCTAATAATCATTTCTACGAGTGTCATCATCGCAGGACTTTTGAGAGAGCATTTAAAGGAAGGCCAAATTCTCGCCATCAACAAGGAGAATGATAGGAGAAGAGGGAGGTGGAGATAGCTTGTATGCTTGTTCTCAGTTGTGTAACATTTGCCGGCCACAGATTCATGGGTCTCTACACACACACCGAGGAAACACTACATTATTGTATTGTACAATTCCTCTAAAATGACGTAAAGGCGGCCACAATATGAGAGAATATTGTGATTCATAAGTAATATATAAATTTTCTAACTTATTATTTTGCTCTCTCAGCCTAACTTTACTCGGATATCAATTAATAAAAAATTTGGGGTAAATCTATCTGCGACCGCATTTGTTATATATATATATATATATATATATATATATATATATATATATATATATATATATATATATATATATATATATATATATAGATATATATATATATATATATATATATATATATATATATATATATATATATATATATATATATATATATATATATATATATACATATATATATATATATATATATATATATATATATATATATATATATATATATATATATATATATATATATATATATATATATATATATATATATATATATATATATATATATATATATAGATATATATATATATATATATATATATATATATATATATATATATATATATATATATGTATATATATATATATATATATATATATATATATATATATATATATATATATATATATATATATATATATACACATATATACCTTGGCTGTTTCCCCCTTTAATTGGGGGGTAGCCGACATCAAGGAAGGAAAACTGGGGAGAAGTTATTCTCCCCTCTACTCCCCTTCTTCTTTGACGTCTCGCAGGAGGTTGATACAAGGGGGGGGGGATTCCTATATATATATATATATATATATATATATATATATATATATATATATATATATATATATATATATGAATCATATTTTTACCCCGACTGGGACTCGAACCTAGGACTTATGATTACTAAGTCAAGGCACTACCAATGCACCACAGAAGGTTAAAAGGAATCCAATCTTATAGCTTATATCTGCTATACTTAGGAATGAACGCATTCTATCTGAATGCCACTATGTTCATATTACAGATTCCCCAACCTCACTCGTGGCTTCATTTTAGCATTTAATTCAATTCCCAATCTCATTCGGGCCATGAAATATCAAATTAGCACATTACATATGTGAAAACATGAATAATTTTTTTACCCCGACCGGGACTCGAACCTAGAACTTATGATTACAAAGTCAAGGCGCTACCACTACACCACAGAAGGTTAAAAGGAATCCAACCTTATAGCTTATATCTGCTATACTTAGGAATGAACGCATTCTATCTGAATGCCACTATGTTCATATTACAGATTCCCCAACCTCACTCGTGGATTCATTTTCGCATTTAATTCAATTCCCAATCTCTTTCGGGCATAACAATAACCAAATAAGCACATTACATATGTGAAAACATGAATCATATTTTTACCCCGACTGGGACTCGAACCTAGGACTTATGATTACTAAGTCAAGGCACTACCAATGCACCACAGAAGGTTAAAAGGAATCCAACATTACATATGCAATGTGCTTATTTGGTTATTGTTATGCCCGAAAGAGATTGGGAATTGAATTAAATGCGAAAATGAATCCACGAGTGAGGTTGGGGAATCTGTAATATGAACATAGTGGCATTCAGATAGAATGCGTTCATTCCTAAGTATAGCAGATATAAGCTATAAGGTTGGATTCCTTTTAACCTTCTGTGGTGCATTGGTAGTGCCTTGACTTAGTAATCATAAGTCCTAGGTTCGAGTCCCAGTCGGGGTAAAAATATGATTCATGTTTTCACATATGTAATGTGCTTATTTGGTTATATATATATATATATATATATATATATATATATATATATATATATATATATATATATATATATATATATATATATATATATATATGTTTTTTTGTATGAATAATGAGTAAATGTTACTTGCATATCCCCAATCTGAAAACACTAGTAAAATGTTAAATTTTGATTGGGCTGGTTAAGGTTAGGTTATTTAGGATAGGACAAGTAGTGGCTTCAGTTCATCCAAGTTAAAATTGGAGTTACTTGGACTGGACTCCTAGTTTCTTCAGACTATTATTATTTAGCAATATTTCGTATTTTTATTTCACTCATTGTGGCGCAAATATTTACCTAAAAATCACTTAAGATGATATTAATATATTTAAATATATATAATAATAATAATAATAATAATAATAATAATAATAATAATAATAATAATAATAATAATAATGCACACATAGCACTGCAAAATCTGCATCAACCTCACTCCTGAGACTTTTTCTTGCTCTCGGAAATTCTGAATACAAAGCCGGGAGCCCGGAGGGAGCGCTCCAGGGCTTCCACGAGTACAAGCTTAGTTTACCATAGATCTGGACAGAAATTACCCTAAATCCATATTGATTACCCTAAACGTAATGAAATTCATTATTATTATTATTATTATTATTATTATTATTATTATATACTCAACGTAGATATCACTCTCATCATATATATATATATATATATATATATATATATATATATATATATATATATATATATATATATATATATATATATATATATATATATATATATATATAAAGAAAACATAGAAATTTTGCCGATTACCCATAATTACCCTAGATTTCCCACATTTTTTTCTTTACCCTAAAGTTTACCCTAGGAGGGGTCTGATTAACCTCCAGAAGACATCCACCGTCATATTATGATCCACCGGATCATAATAAATATGGCATCAGTTATAAATAAACTATGATTTAAGTTAATATTTCCGTGTTCATTCAAGTTAATTATTGCAGATTCTATGATGTTTCTAGTAATAACATCTTTACTAGAAGCATTGTTCCAGTCAATATGGTGATTGGCAATCAGCATAATGCTTGAACAAAGCACTGGAACACTGACAATTTCGAACATTATATTTATGTTGATTGACACGAAATTCTCATGATTTGCTAGTCAGGCCAAAATAATACTTATCACAATCTTTACATGGAATCATATATATAATATTAGAAGTGGAAACAGGACTCTTTCTAATTAACATATTGCAAAACGTATTTTCATGTATGAAAAGTAAATGGACATATTTTGTTAAGTCCCAACTCACATCGCCTCTGAAATATGAACCCGCAAAGGTCATCATTTATCTTTAACTACACAAGTTAAGGTGGTTCAGTAATTAATAAACAAGGACAGTAGGACGGTGCCTTCTTGCGAGGGAGTTGGGTTTTGGCAAGTGTGACCGTTACTGGGTGAATGCCCTTTTTAACTTCAGCCAGCGGCGGGCCCCGAACCACAAGACCTGATGAATCAAATTCCCGAGCATTGCCACTCGGCCACGGTGACCGGCACTCCTAACATATCACAAGATTTTTACCCGTGTTGAAGTAGGCTATTCAGAAAAAAAAAACTTTTATAATATAAATAAATTGTAATATTATATGTATAGTGTAATTTAGCCATTGCTTTAATAATAATAATAATAATAATAATAATAATAATAATAATAATAATAATAATAATAATAATAATGTAAAATAAATATACTAGGCATTGAAAAAACCGCCGAGAAACAATAATTTCAATGATCAACTCTCTCTCGCACTGCTACAAATAGCATAAATATTTTGTCTAATTGGAATGCAAAAGTAAAAATTTAATAATAATATAATAATAATAAAAATAATCATAATAATAAAAATAATAATAATAATAATAATAATAATAATGGGATGGGTGAAAAAATATATAACGGCATTTGACTCTCCGATTGAGGAATGTTACAGAGATTTGAACTATTAGAAGGAGAGAGAGAGAGAGAGAGAGAGAGAGAGAGAGAGAGAGAGAGTACATGTTGTTTGGTCACTTCAATCATTATTATTATTATTATTATTATTATTATTATTATTATTATTATTATTATTATTATTATTATTATTATTATTATTATATGTATATTTGCTGTATTCGTCATTATGTTTGCTATAAATAAAGGTGATAATATATATCTGTAAATGATAAATGGACTGTAATGTTTGTGTGTTAGATAGAGAGAATAAACAAATCGCTTTACTGTAATAATAATAATAATAATAATAATAATAATAATAATAATAATAATAATAATAATAATAATAATAATAATAATAATAATAATCTTTACCAAGGAAATCAAGTACAGCATCTATTGGGACATATGTAAAAAGTGACACAACATCAAGGCTGAGTAGTTTAACATCATTAATGGGAATATTTAATTGCTGGCATCTCTGAATGAAATCCTCTGAATGCCTAAGATGCGATACGGAAAAATTTGCCAAGATATGGGGATAGTCAACTGACAAGACACTTGGTAAGTTTTGTAGTGAAAGAGTCGCGACAGGAAACCATAGGACGAAGAGGAATATTTTCCTAATGTGTTTTGGGTAAGCCATATAAATATGGGAGCTGTACGATGAATAACCTTAAATTTCTCAAGGAGTGTCCTCTGTCACATTTTGTCCCGAACATTTTTTATTGATAGTGGGGCTGCAACCTTTACTAAGGGATTTTTGGAAAGTTTCTCATAAGTATTGGAGTCATTGAAGAGTTGCAATGCTTTATCTATCTAAAGGTCCTTATCTAAAAGTGCAAGTTTTCTTCATCTTTTTGTTTTAGCGAATTGATAGCCAGGAGAAACCTTCTAGGAAGTGAACCTTTACCGTCGACTCAATCAAGCAAATTAAGAATGACCCCCTTTCAGGCACATGCTATTCCTATCAAAATTACCATTAGCACAGCACTTGTCAAAACCGACTATATAATAAAGAAGATTATTTTTCCCTGGCTTTAATTCAGAATTTAATCCTAGTCCAAATACTGCTCATTCTTGTGAGCCTATCTATGGTGGGTTAAGTTAGGAACCTTGTCGGTTATGGACACTTTATACCACAAACTATTATTAATTAATTTTCCCAATTTTAATTTCATTGATTTGGAGTGGAGCGTTTGAGAAGGGGTCCAGTTAGGACCCGAAATATAGCGTTAATTTCAATGTGTTATTTCACTGATTGGCTTCCTTACCATAATAATAATTCCTTATCAATAATAATAAGTTTGCGCTTATATATATATATATATATATATATATATATATATATATATATATATATATATATATATATATATATATATATATATATATATATCATAGTATGCGTTAGAATTTACATATGATATTCTCTAATTGTACTGTATTTTTATAATAACTGTTGACGGTTGTTGTTGTTTTCATTGCTGCTGAAATGTATGTGATTACCTAATTGTGATTACCTAATTGTGTTTACGGGAAAGAGCCCAAAGCTCGTATCTTTCCGTCTCCTGATCGGTTCCATTTTATACTTAGTGATACTTATCATACCTGTCCTTAAAACTATGGATTGAGATAGCATTAACTACCTCCTCGCTTAGCCAATTCCAATTATCAACTACTCTTACACTGAAAAAGTATTTCCTTACATCCTGCGAAGAAGTTTTCTTACGAAGCTTCAAACTATGACCTCTAGTTCTAGAGCCAGCCATATCAAAATATCGATCCCTATCCACTCTATCATAACCATGAAGGAATTTAAAGACTGTCACCATATCCCCCCTCACTCTTCTAGTTTCGAGTGATGGTAAGTCTAATTCCCTCAGCCTCTCATCATAACTGAGATTGCGTATTTCTGGCACCAGTGTGTGTGTGTGTGTGTGTGTGTGTGTGTGTGTGTGTGTGTGTGTGTGTGTGTGTGATTACCTAATTGTGATTACCTAATTGTGATTACCTAATTGTGTTTACGGGAAAGAGCCCAAAGCTCGTATCTTCCCGTCTCCTGATCGGTTCCATTTTTAGACTTAGTGATACTTATCGTACCTGTCATTAAAACTATGGATTGAGATAGCATTAACTACCTCCTCGCTTAGCGAATTCCAATTATCAACTACTCTTACACTGAAAAAGTATTTCCTTAAATCCTGCAAACAAGTTTTCTTACGAAGCTTCAAACTATGACCTCTAGTTCTAGAGCCAGCCATATCGAAATATCGATCCCTATCCACTCTATCATAACCATGAAGGAATTTAAAGACTGTCACCATATCCCCCCTTACTCTGCTAGCTTCGAGTGATGGCAAGTCTAATTCCCTCAGCCTCTCATCATAACCGAGATTGCATATTTCTGGCACCAGTTTCGTGGCATGTCTTTGAACTTTTTCAAGCTTAGCTATGTGCTTTTTCAAGTGCGGATTCCAAAAGGGGGCTGCATATTCGAGTTTTGGCCTCACATAGGTTACATAAATATTTCTGAACATTTCCTTGTCCATGTGCCTGAAGGCTACCCTTACATTTGATAAGAATGCATATGCTGCCCTTACTACGCCATTTATATGTATTTCTGGAGACAAATCTGCCAGTATGTTTACTCCTAGATCTCTCTCATTTTGTGTCTCTTGAAGTTGTACTCCAGCCACCGAGTAGTCAAGCTTGGGCCTTCTTGCACTTGTACCCATTCTCATTACCTTGCATTTTGAGGTATTGAATTTCATTAGCCACTTTTCTGACCACTCATGCAGATTATTTAGATCCTCCTGAAGTTCTCTACCATTGTTCTCGTTTTTTACTTTCTTCACAATCTTTGCATCATCTGCAAACATATTCATGAATGAATTTACAGACTCTGGTAGGTCATTTACATATACAAGTGATAGAAGTGATAGAAGCTCAAGGGCCGGTATTAGAGAACATCAACCTTACAGCCACAGAGGTATGCAAAGAGCTGATGGATTTAGATGTTCATAAAGCTACAGGTCCTGATGACATATCCCCTCATGTGCTTAAAAAATGCGCAAACACAATATCAGTGGCACTAAGTATCATATTTAAGGAGTCACTGGAGTCGGGGGAGATTCCAAGATGCTGGAAACAAGCAAACGTGATACCTATCTTCAAAAAGGGAAGGAGGGATACGGCTCTGAACTATAGACCAGATTCCCTAAAACTGAACCCTGTGGAACTCCACTACTAACTCTTTTCCATTCAGACACTGAGTGTCTTACTCTAACCCTCTGTTCCCTTCCTTCTAAGTAAGTTTTTATCCATTCCAAGACATTTCCACCTATTCTAGCCATTGATTGCAGCTTCCTAATAAGTCTCCCATGTGGAACAGTGTCAAACGCTTTCTGGAAGTCTAGGAATATGCAATCTGCCCAGCCCTCTCTTTCCTGTAAGATTTGGCTTACCTCATCATAAAATTCTAATAAGTTTGTTACTGTTGATCTTCCTTCTCTGAAGCCATGTTGCCTCACTGACAAAAAGTTGAAGGATTCCAAGTGAAGAGAGATATGTTTCCTTAGTAGTTTCTTCATAACTTTGCAAACTATGCTGGTCAAGGAAACTGGTCTATAGTTCAGAGCCGTATCCCTCCTTCCCTTTTTGAAGATAGGTATCACTTTTGCTTGTTTCCAGCATCTTGGAATCTCCCCCGACTCCAGTGACTCCTTAAATATGATACTTAGTGCCACTGATATTGTGTTTGCGCATTTTTTAAGCACATGAGGGGATATGTCATCAGGACCTGTAGCTTTATGAACATCTAAATCCATCAGCGCTTTGCATACCTCTGTGGCTGTAAGGTTGATGTTCTCTAATACCGGCCCTTGAGCTTCTATCACTGCAATCTGAGGGGGTGGGGTATTTTCTACTGTAAATACTGACTGAAACTCCTTGTTCAATTCTTTGCAGATCTCTTCGTCCGTCTCAGTGATGCTTCCATCCGCTCTCTTTAGCCTTAAAACCTGTTCTTTTACCTTCAGTTTTCCTCTGATAAAGCTGTGGAAAAGCTTGGGATTTTCTTTAGCCTTCCTGGTGATGTCCCTCTCATAATCTCTCTCTGCCTCTCTCCTTTTACTTAGGTAGTCATTTCTTGCTCTTTTGTAGGTTTGCCAGGCATTTATGTTTTTTCTCCTCCTATACCTTTTCCAGCATTTGTCTCTCCACTCCTTAGCTCTTTTACACCCATTATCAAACCATTTCTCTCTGGCATGAATTACACCTACTTTGGTGACAGGTATGCAGCAATCTACTATCTTCCCATATTTCTCACAAAAGATGTCATACATTTCTTGTACAGATTTGTTGTAAAATAAGGTTCTCCAGTCAATAACTGCAAAAAGCTCATTCATTTTGATGTAATCTCCTTCCGGATAGTTCCTCCTCATGTCCTCAGTGCCTCTACTCTCAGGAAGAATGTCTTCAATGATATACTCCATCAACAACACACAGTGGTCACTCTTTCCAATTGGTGGTTCATACTCAATATTTTCAATATCCAACACATTATCTGTGAACACTAGATCAAGTAGTGATGGCTCATCCCCACCCCTGGCTCTTGTTGGTTCCATTACATGTTGGTGTAGGAAATTCCCTTGTACGCAATCTAGGAATCTTGCCCCAAATGAGTCCTCACCACTGTGTGGGTCAAGATTTATCCAAGCTATCTCTTTATGATTAAAGTCTCCCATAATCAAAATCCTAAATTTTTTCTCCCGCGCCATGTTAACAACTGAGTTTATGACTTCAATCGTACCTATATGACTTTCCTCATAAATTTCAAGCCTATTTTGGTTCCTTGGTGGGTTGTATACAACAGTTATTATAATGCTCTCTGACCCAGTATTTATGCGAGCAACAAGAAATTCCCTGAACTCACTTTCTATAGCCAAGTTTATTTCTTCAACTTGAATCCTCTCACTTATGAGCAGTGCTATCCCTCCACCAGTCCTCTCAGATCTTTCGACCCTTAGTATTCTGAAGCCCTTAGGAAAAACTGTGACACTGTTTATGTCCTCACTCAACTTAGTCTCTGTAATTGCTACTATATCTGCCTTACTGTTGTGAATCCTATCTTTTAATTCTACTGCCTTACCAGCTATTCCATCAGCATTTGTGTATAACAATCTTAATGAGGCCCCATCCCCTGATCTTCTGTCATTATCTTCTTTATCTCCCCTTTGTCTGGAAGTATTCTGTAACAAAAATTTTTCTTCTCTTCTTCATTTCTTTCATCATTTAACCTTCTTGTCTCTTGCAACAAGTTTTTGATCTTTCCCATCTCTTTCTGTGTTCTGTATCGTCTAATGAACACTTCTTTGCATTCTTGAAGGTCTTTTAGACTTTTTTTTCTCAACAATATTTCCCTACATGTCTCCCCTCTCTCAAAGGTTACTTTTGTTGGTCTCGGCTTTCCTTCCCTCGAATATTTACCTAGTTGGTGTATGTTTACAATATCCTCAGGACCACATACTACTCCAAGCTTTCTTATCAGGTCTACAACGTTAGCTTTATTTTCTTCAAGTCTCCCCTGCCATGTTGGCTCCTGGGATTCACTTATGCCTGAGATTACCACTGTCTTCTCCTTATCAAGTGCCTGTCTGATGAGTGGGTTTGCCCTTTCCATCACAACGTCTTTCATTTTTTCGATTACTGTCTCTTTATAATCAACTGTTTGTATGTTTTCCAGTGCCACCACCTTTACAGCCTCTTTTACTGCCACATTCCCCTTTAGTGCATCAACAAAGGACGTTTTCATGGCATCATTTTCCATATTCAGCTCCTGGAACTCTTTTCTGAACTGTTCAATGTTTTCCTTAATCCAAACATTCCAAGCAGCAATCTCGTCTCTCTCAGAAGAGAGCAGTGAACTAACATCTAATTCCTTTAGGTTGTCATTCAGCTGTTTGTTTTTATCTTCTTGTTTAGAAATTCTAGATTCTAGTTGACTCTTTTCTCCTTCCAGCTTCTTTATTCTTTTTTCTAGTTCCTTTCTCTCCTGCCCTTGTGTTTTATTTGCTTCCTCCAAAGATCTTATTTGTTCTCTGAGTGTTTCATTCTCTTTCATTTCTCCATCCATATTCCGAATTTTATCATCAAGGCTTATAACCATTTCCTCTAACTTCTTGATTCTCTGTTTAAGTCCTCTGATGACTACCCCTTCTCCCGACCCATGGGTGGGAGAGGTTTGGGACAGAGATGGCTTCATTTTTATGTTCTCCCTCTCACAGAATATAGAAAGAAGACGAGAAAGAGGAAAAAGAAAAGAAAAGAGAAAAACTTCTAATTTACCTTCACACAGAATTTTTATATCTCCATATAAGTGCTATTTAGTGACTCAGTTTGTCTCCTTTCTGGTAACACACATCTTAACTTAAAAACTTGACCATGGTAATTTAAGTATAAAAAGAAAAAGAAAAACAAAAGTCAAACCTGAAGGAAAATTCGAATTTGTGTTCGAGGTGGCACCCACCTGTTTCTGTTATATATTCTTCCTAACTGATAAACTGACTTGCTAACCAAGATATGTTATCACGGGATTTAGACTTTACATTTAACTCAATATATATACAAAATAACAAAATAGTAAAAGAGAAAGCTAAAAGAAAAGCAAAAAAATGAAGAAAATAAGACTGCTGTACTACTTGGCAACTTAACTCAGTACTGTTGACAGGTGGGTATTTGGTAATTTTTTTTTTCTTTTATTATTCAATTTTTTCGTGTATCAAACTAACTAACTAGTTAATATAATTGGGAAGGATACTGATTTTAACAATATATAGAACCACAGGATCAGGTAAAACGGCTTAAGAGTTCTCCCCAGTTTACACAAAAAATTAGGTAATGTGGTGTGATGGCTCCACCTCTGGCAACTCTTCTAGATTTCCCTCAAGGCAGAACTGGACGGCAGCTTCTCTCTCTTCCTCACGAAAAAGTTCTCAATTTTTTTCCTTTAATATGAACAGTCTCGTCTTACAACAAATATTAGTTTCTGTACTCACAATACTCTGCAGGATTTCAGATTTATGGAAATTAAGGTAAAGTTTTCCACTAAGCACTTAGTGTGTATATATATATGTACCTACTTATTATTCTAACCTGAAAATTGTTATTCTATATCTGCTTCAAATTGTCTGCAGTAGTACTGTTGAAAAGTGAAATGCAACTTAAATGATAGCACTCAACAAGGGCTATTGAAAATATTGTCACAATGATTACTCTTCAAGTACTCTTCAATTATTACACTATATTTTATTATTAATTACTTGCTATGATATTTAAAATTAATTGCAAATTCTATTAGTATGTTATTTATACATAACCACATAGATTGTAATGTTATCAACTGCAATATGACTGGGAGTGCCCATGTGCACATGTCCCCATGTACAGTTATCTGAATAAATAAAAAAAAAAAAAAATATATATATATATATATATATATATATATATATATATATATATATATATATATATATATATGTGTGTGTGTGTGTGTGTGTGTGTGTGTATGTATATATGTGTATATGTATGTGTATATATATGTATATGTGTATATGTATATATATATATATATATATATATATATATATATATATATATATATATATATCCTGTGCCCTGTGGGGCGGGCACAACATCAAAGAATAGCCTCACCGTATTCCCTGCGTGTCGTAAAAGGCGACTAAAAGTGGACGTGGCGGGGGGACTGGGAATTCCCCCCCCCCCTTGTACCAACCTCCTGTGAGACGTCAAAGAAGAAGGGGAGTGGGGGGGAGAATAACTTCTCCCCAAACTGTTTTCCTTTTTGATGTCGGCTACCCCCCAATTTAAGGGGGAAACAGCCAAGGTATATATATATATATATATATATATATATATATATATATATATATATATATATATATATATATATATATATATATATATATATATATATATATATATATATATATTAGGGGGTTGGCCGTTCTGGTGTCACTCATTTTTTATTTCGATAGCTACTATAAACGAAGTTTGCCCTGCCCTGTACCCCCTCCCCCCCTCCTCGCATCCTGAGATTTCCTTTTTGTTGTCCGAGACACCTCGGCGCCACTTCCTCAACACACACACAAACATACACGTAGTCTATAACATATGAATATTTAAAGTCGATATTGTGTTATGTCTTACTGAAGTGAACAGTTGTATGTGTAGATGATGATATGAGGGGGGGGGAGGTTCTGATTAAATTAGCAAGAGAAGAAGGTTTTTCCCTTTCCACTCGAACCATCTTCAAAGTACCGATGATGTAGCCTCCTGTTGTAGGGAGAGAGAGAGAGAGCTCTACAAAACGAATGTTGCACAGTTGGTACTTTGAAGATAATTTCAGTGGAAAACGAAAGGTTGAACTTATCTATAATTATAATTAGTAAACATTTCTAAAAACAAGTCCTTCATAAGAAGGCAACCGTCTTAGCTCTTGGTAGAAAAGTGAGTCCGTGACATAACACCGGAAAAAACTATATATATATAAATATATATATATATATATATATATATATATATATATATATATATATATATATATATATATATATATATATATATATATATATATATATATATATATATGTATATATATATATATATATATATATATATATATATATATATATATATATATATATATATATATATATATATATATATATATATATATATATATATATATATATATATATATATATATATATATATATATATATATATATATATATATATATATATATATATATATATATATATTATTCATGTTTCCATAATAGGCCTACATATACTAGGTAATACCTTTTTA
>JAXCGZ010009828.1:70000-74234 GCA_037179515.1 Halocaridina rubra | reverse complement strand
AAATATACAAATAAGTAAATAAATATATAAATAATAATCTCATGATATTTATACTCTTCATTTAAAGATCATCTAAACATCAGGTAAACATTTTTTCACATTCAAAGGTTGTTACCAGAGTCTCCACGTTGGCTAATCCTAAAGGGAAGGCACCAGGAAGCTCTAAAAATCCTAAAAGTTGCAGCCAAGATGAATGGCAAAGCTTTGCCCTCTGACAAGGCACTCTTAGATGCCATGGACAGAATTGGAAAAGTGGTAAGGCATAACTCTTTTTCTTAATAATATGCATATTGACAGATTTTGCTATGCACTCTGTGCCAGTACAGCAACAAAATTCATTTAAATTTTATGTCATGAACAATATTATATGTTAAACATCAAAAACACCATTCCTTAGCATAATGTCCTCTCAGCATTACAGTTGAAAACAGAATGTTTAAACTTTTGTGAAAAACGGCATATGCCAAACCTTTAACAGCATCAGTTTACCAATAACAGGAGACTGGAAACTCTAAGAAATCTGAAGATGTGGGATTACTGCTCCGTGCAAAAGCTGTTGGCCTTCAGTACATCGCTCTTTTACGAATCAAGGAATTGAGAACAAGAACTTTAGTTGTATTTTTCTGTTGGTTTGCAGCCTCTATGGTGTATTATGGAGTGGCTCTAAATGCTACTAATCTAAGGTACAGTATCACTGTAAGAATATACTGCACATTGCACAAGTTTCCAGTAAGTTTGATTGAAAAGTTAATCTTATCCTTGTTTAATATTTAACATGGTATCAGAAATTTGTGAGGCACTAATTCTTCAAGCTCTTTCCCTCTCTTGCAAACCAGTCAACTTTGACTTTATCGAATATATTTTTTTTTATGATTGTGACACCGGGATGGGCCAAAAAGAATAATAAATCCACCCTCAGAGGGCCTTGGTACGAAGAAAACATAGAGAGAGAGACACAGAGATGGCGAGTATTGTGACTTGTCAGATGTGAAGGGATAATAAGACATGTGTAACGAATATTCACGACTATTCGGTGTTGATGTAGGCATAGAAAGAGAACCGTAACTGAAGGAAAACTTAATATCGAACTGTCCTGGATAGTCCGATTTAAGTCCACAAGACCCTTCAGCTGTAGTATCGCAACGGGAGATTGATGCCATGGGCCCACCTACTACATGGTTAACATGACACTAGATATTTGTGAGGTACTAATTCTTCAAACTCTTCACCTCCTCACCAGAGATTTGTATGCTGATCAACTCTGTCCATACCCACTAATTAGCATGACAGCATAACACTGGAGATTTGTGAAACACTAATTCTTCATACTCTTCTCCTCCGCACTGCAAACCTGTATACTAGTCAACTCTATCCTTGTAGAACAATTAACATGACACTAGAGATTTGTGAAGCACTACTTTAAACTCTTCTCCTCTATATATTCTAGCCTTTGCTTTTTGTCGAACAAATAACTAGACCATGGCGATATCATGAAGTACCATTTCTGTCATACTCTTCTCTGCAGTGCATAAGTGTGTATAGTAGTAATTCCTCTCAATCTTTCTTAATTCCAGTGCTGACCCCTATTTGTACGTCTTCCTTGGCGGACTTCTGGAAGTACCTTCCTACCTGCTACTTTGGCCAGCAGTAGTGTACATCGGAAGAACAAAATCCCTTGCTCTATTGTACTTCATATGTGGAATATCTATCATTACAGTCATGCTTCTGATGCTCTTTGTTCCAGATGGTGAGGGAAAATTGCATATTTAAGATAAAAAGTGTTGCTTATTGGTGACTGCTAATACGTATTTACATAAATTTTAAGTTTTTTAAGCATATAATATGCTTATAATTTAGTGATCTGTAATATATTACATATACATGTATACATCATGTTTGAATGGAGAAGCTGAGAGATTTGATGATATATAAATACAGAACAGGCCCTAATGACCAGTTCCACCCATCCGTGGGTGGAGAATCTAAAAAAAGAAAATCTAAATACATTCAGCATCATTATATAAAATATATTTTCACAGTACCAGTGGGTGTAACCATGTTCCTATCTCTATGTGGAAAGATGGCCATCACAGGAGCTTTTCATTTAGCTTGGATGTTCACTGCAGAGCTTTTCCCAACCAAGTATAGGTCTCTGGCTGTGGGATTGGCTGGTGTGAAGGCAAGAGTAGGCAGTATATGTTCTCCTTATATCAACGATATTCTGGTAAGTTAATATCTTTGTATTTGCAATGGATAGCAATGAATGCAACCCCTGAACTAGATGCAAGAGCTTTTACAAATAATCATAACCTACTCTTTTCCTACGTCATTAATTGGTACAATTCCAAAACCTGTAGTGCTCATGAGACTCCTTCATCAACACTAATACTCCTACTGCAAGGCTCATGGACCTTGAATCTCCTGACTTTGATGTTCTCTAGCTGAAGATCTATCTCCTCACTAGCACTATTTTCTTGCTTCTGCTACTGTTCTCCTAACTCCACTGACTTTGTGTCATTCTTTGAATATCTGTCCTCTTGCCATGAGTTTGCAATCTTCTCACACTTTTGGGGGAAGTGAAGCCCTTGCATTTTCCATTACTCTCGTTCTGGAGAAGATTATAAAAAATCCTATTTGTGTTCTCGATAGCCACGAACATGCAGCAAACATTTTTTATCTATTTCTTACTTCCAATCCTTCAAAGTATTCATACTCTGTGCTTTCCCCTCTTCGTAAATCTGACCATTCTGTGACCTCATTCATTTCCATCATTGCTCCCCTTCCATCAGTTTTTCCTACTCAGCACAACCTATTGCACTTTGAGCGTACCCAACACAATGATTTGCTTAACTTTGTCTTTGACTTCCCATGGGATGACTACTACTTTTGGACTTGCAACCCTGATCAGGTAGCCTTTAAAGTTGCGGAGGTCATAACCTAGGAAATGGAGGCGTTCATCCCCTCCTCTATGAAAGCTCTTTCTTCCCCTTATCCTTGGTTCGATTGTACCAGCTCTATGGCTACTCAGGGCAGGGATTGGGCATACCGGCCGTACCAAGCCTCTCCTTCTGACTTATTCTGCTTTGCTTTTACTACAGTCAGGAATCGCTGTACTGCTCAGGTTCAAAAGTCTAAAGCTTCCTTTTTTAAGAAGGAAAGTTGCAGACCTTAACTCCTCTCCCACTGATAAATGTTGCTAGCCTTTAGCCAAAACCCGCTCTAAAAACTTCAGTATCTCAAGATTTCCCTCTCTCATTCATTCTGATGTTTCTATTGCTTGCTCTCCCACTGACAATACCATTCTCTTTGGCTCTCATTTTTCTACCAACCCTTCCATAAGTGATTGCCAGCACACTTGTCGCTCATTCTTTACCCCTCTCTAACATTCTTTACCCCTATCTGCAAGGTTCCTTAAGGAGTTTGCAGATGAACTGGCTCACGTGCTTTTCCATCATTTTCACTTCGTTCTTTCACCCAGTAACTATCCTTCATATTAAAATCTTGCTCTAGTTCAACCTGTTCCTAAGAAGGATAACCGCTCTATTCCTTCAAACTACAGACCTATTGCCCTACCCTCTGCTATTGCTAAAGTATTCGCAGCTTTGGTCACTTATCACTTCTTGTGACGTCTTGAATCTGACTCACTTATCTCCGATTACCAGTACATCTCCTGACCTCTTGTCCTATCTTAATCATGTATGCCCATCTTCTCTGAGGAACTATGGGGAATCCTTTGTCGTCGCCCTTGATACCTTTAAGGCCTTTGACAGAGTCTGGTACAAAATTCTGTTGGCCACACTCTTTGCTTATGGATTTACCAGTTTTCTCAGTTCTCTGATTCCCAGGATTCTTCCTGACCGTTTATATCTGCGGTTGTTTATGGCACCTCATCTAGCTCATTCTTTGTTACTAGTGGTGTTCCACATGACCCTGTTCTTGCGCCTACTCTCTTCTTTCTTTTCATTAAATATCGTCTCTAATCCCCATCCCCATCTCTTCTCCATGCCTTTACTGACGATTCTACCCTTCATTTTTCCTCTGCTTTCTCTTCACAAACTTCATCTGTTACTTATAATCAAACTCGTATACTCTTTCTTCTACTATCAACTCCAATTTGCAGAGGGTATCTGAGTGGGGCATCCAAATTTTGTTACATTTAATGCCTCCAAGGCAGTTTCTGGCTATCTCTTTATCTTCTTCCCTTCCTGATAGCCCTATTGTCTTCGAAACTAAC
>JAXCGZ010009828.1:47500-65000 GCA_037179515.1 Halocaridina rubra | reverse complement strand
AATGGTCTAAAAGAGCAATAGGTAGGTTATGTTGGGCAATAAAGCTACATAGTTTCAGTTCGGCAAACGCTACTTTGTTTTCATGATCTGACGATTCACTCTTCATAAAATCAGTAACTTGAACTGATTTACGACAAAGTCTAATATTACTTTTATGTTTATCTGTTTCCTCGAGTCTTTTTATTTGACTTAAACTGCCGGATATTTCACACTTACACACTTTACAATAACCTTTAGTAGAGTTAAGCTTACTAGTTTGTAGCCATGATGAATATTTTTCATCCGTTTATAACTTTGATGGAAGTTTTCGTTCATACGTAAGTTTTTGTTTCTTTTTAGGACTATTTTCACTATCGGAATCATACTCACTATTCACCTTCTTAGAACTCATTTTGGGCATTATTTAAAGAGCAATAGAAAGTTATCAAATGATTGACAGAGGTGATTTACTTAATTACACTAGTACACTGACAGTGACTAACTGAGGCAACTTGTTCAAACAACGCATGGGCCGGCGTCAAAACACAAACCAAACATGTTCAGTTTATGCTATGTTTGTTTGTTTTTTTATTATACGGGTGTTTTATTTATTCAAACATGAAAATTTTTATTGATTTAAAAGCACAATTTTAAGAATTTGTAGCTTTTTTTCTAAAACGTACCAAAAATTGACTCTTGGGGCTGTCGTCGTACCAAAAGTACAACAAGACATTTGAAGCAAAACGTACCAAATTTGTACGAACGTACCAATTTTGGCAGCCCTGGTGCTCATAAACAGTGCACTTTGATCTCGACATTTGAGCAATGAAGAAGCAAAAGTAAGTACTTATATAAACAATGAAATATATAAATTATTTTAAAAAGCTATTTATCTCATAATAGAGCACTAACGACTAATTCTCTCTCTCTCTCTCTCTCTCTCTCTCTCTCTCTCTCTCTCTCTCTCTCTCTCTCTCTCTCTCTCTCTCTCTCTCTCTCTCTCTCTCTCATAATGCTATATAAAATTTTCCAGCAAACAGACTTACGCACATACACACACACACACACACACACACACACACACACACACACACACACACACAGATAATGTGTTGGATATTGAAAATATTGAGTATGAACCACCAATTGGAAAGAGTGACCACTGTGTGTTGTTGATGGAGTATATCATTGAAGATATTCTTCCTGAGAGTAGAGGCACTGAGGAAATGAGGAGGAACTATCGGAAAGGAGATTACATCAAAATGAATGAGCTTTTTGCAGTTATTGACTGGAGAACCTTATTTTACAACAAATCTGTACAAGAAATGTATGACATCTTTTGTGAGAAATATGGGAAGATAGTAGATTGCTGCATACCTGTCACCAAAGTAGGTGTAATTCATGCCAGAGAGAAATGGTTCGATAATGGGTGTAAAAGAGCTAAGGAGTGGAGAGACAAATGCTGGAAAAGGTATAGGAGGAGAAAAAACATAAATGCCTGGCAAACCTACAAAAGAGCAAGAAATGACTACCTAAGTAAAAGGAGAGAGGCAGAGAGAGATTATGAGAGGGACATCACCAGGAAGGCTAAAAAAAATCCCAAGCTTTTCCACAGCTTTATCAGAGGAAAACTGAAGGTAAAAGAACAGGTTTTAAGGCTAAAGAGAGCGGATGGAAGCATCACTGAGACGGATGAAGAGATCTGCAAAGAATTGAACAAGGAGTTTCAGTCAGTATTTACAGTAGAAAATACCCCACCCCTCAGATTGCAGTGATAGAAGCTCAAGGGCCGGTATTAGAGAACATCAACCTTACAGCCACAGAGGTATGCAAAGCGCTGATGGATTTAGATGTTCATAAAGCTACAGGTCCTGATGACATATCCCCTCATGTGCTTAAAAAAAGCGCAAACACAATATCAGTGGCACAAAGTATCATATTTAATGAGTCACTGGAGTCGGGGGAGATTCCAAGATGCTGGAAACAAGCAAATGTGATACCTATCTTCAAAAAGGGAAGAAGGGATACGGCTCTGAACTATAGACCAGTTTCCTTGACCAGCATAGTTTGCAAAGTTATGGAGAAACTACTAAGGAAACATATCTCTCTTCACTTGGAATCCTTCAACTTTTTGTCAGTGAGGCAACATGGCTTCAGAGAAGGTAGATCAACAGTAACAAACTTATTAGAATTTTATGATGAGGTAAGCCAAATCTTACAGGAAAGAGAGGGCTGAGCAGATTGCATATTCCTAGACTTCCAGAAAGCGTTTGACACTGTTCCACATGGGAGACTTATTAGGAAGCTGCACTCAATGGCTAGAATAGGTGGAAATGTTTTGGAATGGATAAAAACTTACTTAGAAGGAAGGGAACAGAGGGTTAGAGTAAGACACTCAGTGTCTGAATGGAGAAGAGTTAGTAGTGGAGTTCCACAGGGTTCAGTTTTAGGGCCACTTTTGTTCCTTGTATATGTAAATGACCTACCAGAGTCTGTAAATTCATTCATGAATATGTTTGCAGATGATGCAAAGATTGTGAAGAAAGTAAAAAACGAGAACAATGGTAGAGAACTTCAGGAGGATAATCTGCATGAGTGGTCAGAAAAGTGGCTAATGAAATTCAATACTTCAAAATGTAAGGTAATGAGAATGGGTACAAGTGCAAGAAGGCCCAAGCTTGACTACTCGGTGGCTGGAGTACAACTTCAAGAGACAGAAAATGAGAGAGACTTAGGAGTAAACATACTGGCAGATTTGTCTCCAGAAATACATATAAATGGCATAGTAAGGGCAGCATATGCATTCTTGTCAAATGTAAGGGTAGCCTTCAGGCACATGAACAAGGAAATGTTCAGAAATATTTATGTAACCTATGTGAGGCCAAAACTCGAATATGCAGCCCCCTTTTGGAATCCGCACTTGAAAAAGCACATAGCTAAGCTTGAAAAAGTTCAAAGACATGCCACGAAACTGGTGCCAGAAATACGCAATCTCAGTTATGATGAGAGGCTGAGGGAATTAGACTTACCATCACTCGAAGCTAGAAGAGTAAGGGGGGATATGGTGACAGTCTTTAAATTCCTTCATGGTTATGACAGAGTGGATAGGGATCGATATTTAGATATGGCTGGCTCTAGAACTAGAGGTCATAGTTTGAAGCTTCGTAAGAAAACTTCTTTGCAGGATGTAAGGAAATACTTTTTCAGTGTAAGAGTAGTTGATAATTGGAATTGGCTAAGCGAGGAGGTAGTTAATGCTATCTCAATGCATAGTTTTAAGGACAGGTATGATAAGTATCACTAAGTCTAAAATGGAAGCGATCAGGAGACGGGAAGATACGAGCTTTGGGCTCTTTCCCGTAAACACAACTAGGTAATCACAATTAGGTAATCACACACACACACATTCGGGGCAAGATTCCTAGATTGCGTACAAGGGAATTTCCTACACCAACATGTAATGGAACCAACAAGGGCAAGGGGTGGGGATGAGCCATCACTACTTGATCTAGTGTTCACAGATAATGTGTTGGATATTGAAAAAATTGAGTATGAACCACCAATTGGAAAGAGTGACCACTGTGTGTTGTTGATGGAGTATATCATTGAAGATATTCTTCCTGAGAGTAGAGGCACTGAGGACATGAGGAGGAACTATCGGAAAGGAGATTACATCAAAATGAATGAGCTTTTTGCAGTTATTGACTGGAGAACCTAATTTAACAAAAAATCTGTACAAGAAATGTATGACATCTTTTGTGAGAAATATGGGAAGATAGTAGATTGCTGCATACCTGTCACCAAAGTAGGTGTAATTCATGCCAGAGAGAAATGGTTCGATAATGGGTGTAAAAGAGCTAAGGAGTGGAGAGACAAATGCTGGAAAAGGTATAGGAGGAGAAAAAACATAAATGCCTGGCAAACCTACAAAAGAGCAAGAAATGACTACCTAAGTAAAAGGAGAGAGGCAGAGAGAGACTATGAGAGGGACATCACCAGGAAGGCTAAAGAAAATCCCAAGCTTTTCCACAGCTTTATCAGAGGAAAACTGAAGGTAAAAGAACAGGTTTTAAGGCTAAAGAGAGCGGATGGAAGCATCACTGAGACGGACGAAGAGATCTGCAAAGAATTGAACAAGGAGTTTCAGTCAGTATTTAGAGTAGAAAATACCCCACCCCTCAGATTGCAGTGATAGAAGCTCAAGGGCCGGTATTAGAGAACATCAACCTTACAGCCACAGAGGTATGCAAAGCGCTGATGGATTTAGATGTTCATAAAGCTACAGGTCCCGATGACATATCCCCTCATGTGCTTAAAAAATGCGCAAACACAATATCAGTGGCACTAAGTAACATATTTAAGGAGTCACTGGAGTCGGGGGAGATTCCAAGATGCTGGAAACAAGCAAATGTGATACCTATCTTCAAAAAGGGAAGGAGGGATACTGCTCTGAACTATAGACCAGTTTCCTTGACCAGCATAGTTTGCAAAGTTATGGAGAAACTACTAAGGAAACATATCTCTCTTCACTTGGAATCCTTCAACTTTTTGTCAGTGAGGCAACATGGCTTCAGAGAAGGTAGATCAACAGTAACAAACTTATTAGAATTTTATGATGAGGTAAGCCAAATCTTACAGGAAAGAGAGGGCTGAGCAGATTGCATATTCCTAGACTTCCAGAAAGCGTTTGACACCGTTCCACATGGGAGACTTATTAGGAAGCTGCAATCAATGGCTAGAATAGGTGGAAATGTTTTGGAATGGATAAAAACTTACTTAGAAGGAAGGGAACAGAGGGTTAGAGTAAGACACTCAGTGTCTGAATGGAGAAGAGTTAGTAGTGGAGTTCCATAGGGTTCAGTTTTAGGGCCACTTTTGTTCCTTGTATATGTAAATGACCTACCAGAGTCTGTAAATTCATTCATGAATATGTTTGCAGATGATGCAAAGATTGTGAAGAAAGTAAAAAACGAGAACAATGGTAGAGAACTTCAGGAGGATCTAAATAATCTGCATGAGTGGTCAGAAAAGTGGCTAATGAAATTCAATACTTCAAAATGTAAGGTAATGAGAATGGGTACAAGTGCAAGAAGGCCCAAGCTTGACTGCTCGGTGGCTGGAGTACAACTTCAAGAGACAGAAAATGAGAGAGATCTAGGAGTAAACATACTGGCTTTGTCTCCAGAAATACATATAAATGGCATAGTAAGGGCAGCATATGCATTCTTATCAAATGTAAGGGTAGCCTTCAGGCACATGGACAAGGAAATGTTCAGAAATATTTATGTAACCTATGTGAGGCCAAAACTCGAATATGCAGCCCCCTTTTGGAATCCGCACTTGAAAAAGCACATAGCTAAGCTTGAAAAAGTTCAAAGACATGCCACGAAACTGGTGCCAGAAATACGCAATCTCAGTTATGATGAGAGGCTGAGGGAATTAGACTTACCATCACTCGAAGCTAGAAGAGTGAGGGGGGATATGGTGACAGTCTTTAAATTCCTTCATGGTTATGATAGAGTGGATAGGGATCGATATTTTGATATGGCTGGCTCTAGAACTAGAGGTCATAGTTTGAAGCTTCGTAAGAAAACTTGTTCGCAGGATGTAAGGAAATACTTTTTCAGTGTAAGAGTAGTTGATAATTGGAATTGGCTAAGCGAGGAGGTAGTTAATGCTATCTCAATCCATAGTTTTAAGGACAGGTATGATAAGTATCACTAAGTATAAAATGGAAGCGATCAGGAGACGGGAAGATACGAGCTTTGGGCTCTTTCCCGTAAACACAATTAGGTAATCACAATTAGGTAATCACACACACACAGCCACAGAGCTAAGGAGTGGAGAGACAAATGCTGGAAAAGGTTTAGGAAGAGAAAAAAGATAAATGCCTGGCAAACCTACAAAAGAACAAGAAATGACTACCTAAGTAAAAGGAGAGAGGCAGAGAGAGATTATGAGAGGGACATCACCAGGAAGGCTAAAGAAAATCCCAAGCTTTTCCACAGCTTTATCAGAGGAAAACTGAAGGTAAAAGAACAGGTTTTAAGGCTAAAGGGAGCGGATGGAAGCATCACTGAGACGGATGAAGAGATCTGCAAAGAATTGAACAAGGAGTTTCAGTCAGTATTTACAGTAGAAAATACCCCACCCCCTCAGATTGCAGTGATAGAAGCTCAAGGGCCGGTATTAGAGAACATCAACCTTACAGCCACAGAGGTATGCAAAGCGCTGATGGATTTAGATGTTCATAAAGCTACAGGTCCTGATGACATATCCCCTCATGTGCTTAAAAAATGCGCAAACACAATATCAGTGGCACTAAGTATCATATTTAAGGAGTCACTGGAGTCGGGGGAGATTCCAAGATGCTGGAAACAAGCAAATGTGATACCTATCTTCAAAAAGGGAAGGAGGGATACTGCTCTGAACTATAGACCAGTTTCCTTGACCAGCATAGTTTGCAAAGTTATGGAGAAACTACTAAGGATACATATCTCTCTTCACTTGGAATCCTTCAACATTTTGTCAGTGAGGCAACATGGCTTCAGAGAAGGTAGATCAACAGTAACAAACTTATTAGAATTTTATGATGAGGTAAGCCAAATCTTACAGGAAAGAGAGGGCTGGGCAGACTGCATATTAATGGACTCCCAGAAAGCATTTGACACCGTTCCACATGGGAGACTTATTAGGAAGCTGCAAGCAGTGGCTAGAATAGGTGGAAATGTTTTGGAATGGATAAAAACTTACTTAGAAGGAAGGGAACAGAGGGTTAGAGTAAGACACTCAGTGTCTGAATGGAGAAGAGTTAGTAGTGGAGTTCCACAGGGTTCAGTTTTAGGGCCACTTTTGTTCCTTGTATATGTAAATGACCTACCAGAGTCTGTAAATTCATTCATGAATATGTTTGTAGATGATGCAAAGATTGTGAAGAAAGTAAAAAACGAGAACAATGGTAGAGAACTTCAGGAGGATCTAAATAATCTGCATGAATGGTCAGAAAAGTGGCTAATGAAATTCAATACTTCAAAATGTAAGGTAATGAGAATGGGTACAAGTGCAAGAAGGCCCAAGCTTGACTACTCGGTGGCTGGAGTACAACTTCAAGAGACAGAAAATGAGAGAGATCTAGGAGTGAACATACTGGCAGATTTGTCTCCAGAAATACATATAAATGGCATAGTAAGGGCAGCATATGCATTCTTATCAAATGTAAGGGTAGCCTTCAGGCACATGGACAAGGAAATGTTCAGAAATATTTATGTAACCTTTGTGAGGCCAAAACTCGAATATGCAGCCCCCTTTTGGAATCCGCACTTGAAAAAGCACATAGCTAAGCTTGAAAAAGTTCAAAGACATGCCACGAAACTGGTGCCAGAAATACGCAATCTCAGTTATGATGAGAGGCTGAGGGAATTAGACTTACCATCACTCGAAGCTAGAAGAGTGAGGGGGGATATGGTGACAGTCTTTAAATTCCTTCATGGTTATGATAGAGTGGATAGGGATCGATTTTTTGATATGGCTGGCTCTAGAACTAGCGGTCATAGCCTGAAGCTTCGTAAGAAAACTTCTTTGCAGGATGTAAGGAAATACTTTTTCACTGTAAGAGTAGTTGATAATTGGAATTGGCTAAGCGAGGAGGTAGTTAATGCTATCTCAATCCATAGTTTTAAGGACAGGTATGATAAGTATCACTAAGTATAAAATGGAACCGATCAAGAGACGGGAAGATACGACCTTTGGGCTCTTTCCCATAAACACAATTAGGTAATCACAATTAGGTAATAACAAAGCGCTGATGGATTTAGATGTTCATAAAGTTACAGGTCCTGATGACATATCCCCTCATGTGCTTAAAAAATGCGCAAACACAATATCAGTGGCACTAAGTATCATATTTAAGGAGTCACTGGAGTCGGGGGAGATTCCAAGATGCTGGAAACAAGCAAATGTGATACCTATCTTCAAAAAGGGAAGGAGGGATACGGCTCTGAACTATAGACCAGTTTCCTTGACCAGCATAGTTTGCAAAGTTATGGAGAAACTACTAAGGAAACATATCTCTCTTCACTTGGAATCCTTCAACTTTTTGTCAGTGAGGCAACATGGCTTCAGAGAAGGTAGATCAACAGTAACAAACTTATTAGAATTTTATGATGAGGTAAGCCAAATCTTACAGGAAAGAGAGGGCTGGGCAGATTGCATATTCCTAGACTTCCAGAAAGCGTTTGACACCGTTCCGCATGGGAGACTTATTAGGAAGCTGCAATCAATGGCTAGAATAGGTGGAAATGTTTTGGAATGGATAAAAACTTACTTAGAAGGAAGGGAACAGAGGGTTAGAGTAAGACACTCAGTGTCTGAATGGAGAAGAGTTAGTAGTGGAGTTCCATAGGGTTCAGTTTTAGGGCCACTTTTGTTCCTTGTATATGTAAATAACCTACCAGAGTCTGTAAATTCATTCATGAATATGTTTGCAGATGATGCAAAGATTGTGAAGAAAGTAAAAAACGAGAACAATGGTAGAGAACTTCAGGAGGATCAAAATAATCTGCATGAGTGGTCAGAAAAGTGGCTAATGAAATTCAATACTTCAAAATGTAAGGTAATGAGAATGGGTACAAGTGCAAGAAGGCCCAAGCTTGACTACTCGGTGGCTGGAGTACAACTTCAAGAGACAGAAAATGAGAGAGATCTAGGAGTAAACATACTGGCAGATTTGTCTCCAGAAATCCATATAAATGGCATAGTAAGGGCAGCATATGCATTCTTATCAAATGTAAGGGTAGCCTTCAGGCACATGGACAAGGAAATGTTCAGAAATATTTATGTAACCTATGTGAGGCCAAAACTCGAATATGCAGCCCCCTTTTGGAATCCGCACTTGAAAAAGCACATAGCTAAGCTTGAAAAAGTTCAAAGACATGCCACGAAACTGGTGCCAGAAATACGCAATCTCAGTTATGATGAGAGGCTGAGGGAATTAGACTTACCATCACTCGAAGCTAGAAGAGTGAGGGGGGATATGGTGACAGTCTTTAAATTCCTTCATGGTTATGATAGAGTGGATAGGGATCGATATTTTGATATGGCTGGCTCTAGAACTAGAGGTCATAGTTTGAAGCTTGGTAAGAAAACTTCTTTGCAGGATGTAAGGAAATACTTTTTCAGTGTAATAGTAGTTGATAATTGGAATTAGCTAAGCGAGGAGGTAGTTAATGCTATCTCAATGCATAGTTTTAAGGACAGGTATGATAAGTATCACTAAGTATAAAATGGAAGCGATTAGGAGACGGGAAGATACGAGCTTTGGGCTCTTTCCCGTAAACACAATTAGGTAATCACAATTAGGTAATCACACACACACACACAATCAATAGTTTTAAGGACATTTATGATAAGTATCACTAAGTACAAAATGGATCTGATCAGGAGACAGAAGATACGAGCTTTGGGCTCTTTCCCGTAAACACAATTAGGTTATTACAATTAGGTAATTACACACACACACACACTAAAGGGGAATATGGAAGTAAAAGAGGCTGTGAGGGTGGTGACACTGAAAAACATACAAACAGTTGACTATAAAGAGACAGTAATAGAAAACTGAATTGTGATGGAAAGGGCTAGTCCACTGATTAAACAGGCACTTGATAAAAGAGAAGACAGTGGTAATCTCAGTTATAAGCGAAAAAAATAAAGGTGATAAGAAAGCTTGGAGTAGTATGAGGTCCTGAGGATATTGTAAACATTCGCCAACTAGGTAAATATTCTGGGGTGAGAAAGCAAAGAACAACGAAAGTAACCTTTGAGAGAGGGGACACATGTAGAGAAATATTGATGAGGAAAAAAAGCCTAAAAGACCTTCAAGAATTCAAAACAGTGTTCACTAGACCATACAGAACACAGGAAGAAATGGAAAGGATCAAAAACTACTTGCAAGAGGTTAGAAAGTTAAATGAGGAAACAAATGAAGAAGAGAAGAAAAATATTTAATTTCAGAGTTCTTTCAGACAAAGGGGAAATGGTGATGATAATTATAGAAGATCAGGGGATGGGGCCTCATTAAGATTGTTATATACAAAAGCTGATGGATTAACTGGCAAGGCAGTAGAATTAAAAGATAGGATTCACAACAGTAAGGCAGATATAGTAGCAGTTACAGAGACTAAGTTAAGTGAGGACATAAACAGTGCCACAGTTTTTCCTAAGAGCTTCAGAATATTAATGTTTGAAAGATCTGAGAGGACTGGCGGAGGGATAGCACTGTTCATAAGTGAATGGATTCAGCTTGAAGAAATGAACTTTGCTATAGAAAGTGAGTTCAAGGAATTTCTTGTTGCTCGAATAAATACTGGGTCAGAGAGCATTAAAATAATAACTGTTGTATATATCCCACCAAGGAACCAACATAGGCTATAAGTTTATGAGGAAGATCATACAGGTACTATTGAAGTCATAAACTCAATTGTTAACATTGCACGGGAGAGAAAATGTAGGATTTTGATTATGGAAGATTTTAATCATAGAGAGATAGATTGGATAAATCTTAACCCACAATGGTGAGGACTTATTCAGGGCAAAATTCCTAGATTGCGTGAGGGAATTTCTTACACCAACATGTACTAGAACCAATGAGGACCGGGGGTGAGGATGAACCATGCGTTGCATATTGAAAAAAATTATTATCAACCAACAACTGGAAAGAGTGTTGTTGATGGAGTATATCATTGAATATGTTCTGCCTGAGAGTAGAGACACTGAGGACACAAAGAGGAACTATCTGAAAGGAGATTACATCAAAATGAGTGAGCTTTTTTCAGCTATTGACTGGAGGACCTTATTTAACAACAAATCTGTGCATGAAATGTACGTCATCTTTTGTGAGGAATATGGGAAGATAGTAGATTGCTGCATAACTCTCACCAAAATAGGAGTAACTCATGCCAGAAAAATGGTTCAATATTTAGTGTAAGAGAGCTAAGGAGTGGAGACACAAATGCTGGAAAAGGCATAGGAGGAGAAAAAACATAAATGACCTGCAGATTTATAAATGAGCAAGAAATTATTATCTAAGTAAAAGAAGAGAGGCAGAGAGAGACTCTGAAAGGGATATCACAAAGAAGGCTAAGAAAAATCCCAAGCTTTTCCACAGCTTTATCAGAGAAAAACTGAAGGTAAAAGAAAACGGTTTTAAAGCTTAAGAGAGTGGATGGAAACATAACTGAGACGGATGTAGAGATCTACGAAGAATTGAACAAGAAGTTTCAGTCAGTATTTACAACATAAAATACCGCACCCCCTCAGATTGCAGAGATAGAAGCTCAAGGGCCAGTATTTGATAACATCATCTTTTCAGCAACAGAGGTATGCAAAGCACTGATGGAGGTAGATGTCCAAAAAACTACAAATCCTGATGATATTTCCCTTTATGGACTTAAGAAATGTGATTATTCAATATCAGCGGCGCTAAGTATTATATTTAAAAAGTCGCAGGAGTCAGCGGAGATTCCAGGATGCTGGAAACAAGTGAATGTGATACCTATCTTCAAAAAGGGAAGGAGGGATATGGCTGCAAACAATAGACCTGTTTCCTTGACCAGCAGAATTTGCAAAGTTATGGAGAAACTACTAAGGAAATATATTTCTCTTCCTTGGAATCCTTCGACTTTTTGTCAGAGACAACATGGTTTCAGAGAAGGTAGATCAACAGTAACAAACTTATTAGAATTTTATAATGAGGTTACCCGAATCTTGCAGGAAAGAGAGGGCTGGGCAGATTGCATATTCCTAGACTTCCAGAAAGCATTTGACATTGTTCCACATGGGAGACTTACTAAGAAGCTGCAAGCAATGGCAAGAATAGGTGGAAATGTCTCATTGATAAAAACATACTTAGAATGAAGGAAACAAAGGGTTAGAGTAAAACATTCAATGTCTGAATGGAGAAGAGTTAGTTCTGGAGCTCCAAAGGGTTCAGTTTTAGGGCCACTATTTTTCCTTGTATATGTAAATGACCTACCAGAGTCTGTAAATTGATTCATAAATTCGTTGCAGATGATGCAAGACTGTGAAAAAAGTAAGAAACGAGAATAATACTAGAGTACTTCTGAAAGATCTAAAGTCTTCATGAGTGGTCAGAAAAGTGGCTAATGAAATTCAATACTTCAAAATGTAAGGTAATGATAATGGGCACAAGTGCAAAAAAAAGGCCCAAACTAGGCAACTCGGTGGCAGGAGTAGAACTTCAAGAGACAGAGAATGACAGATATCTAGGAGTAAACATACTGGCCGATTTGTCTCCAGAAATGTATTTAAATGGCAATGTAAGGGCAGCATATGCTTTCTTATCAAACGTAAGGGTAACTTTCAGGCACTTGGATAAGGAAATGCTCAGAAATATTTATGTAACCTATGTGAGGCCAAAACTCGAATATGCAGCCCCCTTTTGGAATCCACACTTGAAAAAGCAAGTAGTTAAGTTGGAAAAAGTTCAGAGATATGCTACAAAACTGGTGCCAGAAATACGCAATCCCAATGATGATGAGAGGCTGAGGGAATTGGACTTACCATCACTCAAAGCTAGAGGACTGAGGAGGGCTATGATGACAGTTTTTAAATTCCTTCATGGTCATGACAGAGTTGAGAGGGATAGATATTTTGATATGGCTGGCACTAGAGCTAGAGGTCATAGTTTGAAGCTTCGTAAGAAAACTTTTTTGCAGGATGTAAGGAAGGACTCTTTTAGTGTAAGAGTAGTTGATAATTGGAATTCGCTGAGCGAGGATATAAATAATGCTAACTCAATCCATAGTTTTAAGGACAAGTATGATAAGTATCACTAAGTACAAAATAGAACCGATCAGGAGACGGGAAGATACTAGCTTTGGGCTCTTTCCCATAAGCACAAATAGGTAATTACAAAGTAGTCTCCTTGGCAAAATGGTAGCGTCCGCTACTCTATGGTGGCAGGTCGAAGGTTCGCGCCCCGTCGCGGACTGAGGTTAGTAAGGGCATGCACTCAGGGTAACGATTACATTTGCCAAAACAAGTCCTTCGCAAGAATGCAACCGTCCTAGCCCTTAGTAGAAAAGGGAGTTCGTGACGTAAAACCGAATCACAATTAGGTAATTACATATTCGAAAAAATTGTTATAAAGGATGAAGTTTACAGTCCTACATTAAAAAGCAAGAAGAAGAAGGACGCAAACAGTAAACAAACAGAATGTTAGGCAGATTCTCCGTATTTATTCTTATATTGTGTAATTGCAGTTGTAAATCGTGTGATAAAAGTCAAGGAACGTGTTCAGCGGATACAAATGAGAGTGCAAATAAATATAGCGAAGGTATGATGGCCGTATTTATAACGTATGAGGGTGGGCGATCAAAACCGACTCTACTTTTTTCCCCTACTTAGTCACGCAAGATGTGATCGTGTACCACAACCCAGTAAAATAAAGAAAAAATGTAGAATAAGTGAGAAAAATGAACTCTGGGGGCCAGAAAATTCCAAGTTATTCACATAAATTGAACTCGCCTCATTCCAAAGAGGAGAGAAGATATTGAAAATTAAAAGATGGCAGTATTTAATTTCTGTAATCAACGCAGACCACACATGTAATCACACCTTTACAGTTGTAATGCTGGCATTTACTGTAAATTACACTCAAATTGGTATTATACACTATTACAAAGATTTAAGCTGCCAAATGTTTACTTTCACACCCCCAGTCAGGGACGGAATCTCATGAAATCATTATCATAATAAGTCATGTTAAATGTGGTCAATTTATCCCCGATTAAAAAACGAGTTGTTAATAGAAATATTTTTTTTTGTTTTACATATTTTTTTCCGTGCTTTCTGTTTCCAGGTAACGCTATGTATTGAACCAATTTAGAATTACTCATTTTAAAAGTACTATGTACCGAGCAGTAGCATGTCTTACTGTCCCACCATATAAAAATACATGTTTGATATTTGAAAATTTGTGTTCACTCACATCAGTTATGTACCTTAAATACTGTTGTCTACAATATGCCTCAGTGTTCTCTTTTGCATATTAGAGGAACATATACAGGATAGTATATCTGATGCCCTAATGGTCCTTGGTATAAGGATTTTTATACAGTATCCTATTAAATCTGTGTATATACTAGCATTTGATAACCTCATAAGAGCCTGACAAGTTAATTCTCTGCTAGTATCTCTCCTAATAGAATAGATCATCCACTGTAGGTAGCTGCTTTCTAATCTATGAAAATAGAATATTGAGCATTTAGGGGCAAAGCTCTTATTTGAAAGTTGAGTGTACCATCGGCTGCAAGAATTTATTCCCTCATTTTACATTTTATCTCTCCTGATCATCTTTTGTGATTGCTTACATTATATTCCTGAATTTAAAGCCATATCCTTCTCAAACCATGTAGGCTATAGGATACCTGATCCTGATCACTGTAAGCACTGACAAATATTGTTCTGATATGGTGAAATGGGGTTGTGGAACACTTGGATAATTGTCAGAAAATGTTTCAGATTTCTCAACTGTAAAGTGAAGCTAAGCATTAAGCAGGAAACACACTCTAGCATACCTGTTGACATTGGGTATTACATAAGGCAAAGAAATGAACATATTTAACGTATAAAATAATAAATAAGAGCAGCAGTACAGCAAGTATGAAGAGTTTCTAAAAACCTTTCCACTCAGTTTTGGAGAAGTAGTAAGATAGTAAGACCTATTATTACTCTCTTTATCTATTTCCCTCATTGGTTGCACTTTTTTTCATTCTGTGTATAACTTTATAGCACTTTAATCTAATCAAACAATGTTAGCGGTAAATATATAAAACAAAAGCAAAATGAAAATCACTCATCCCTAACAGAAACTTGTTGCCTTGAAGCTAATATTGTGAAAAAGATGTGGACCCTTGCCAGGAGTGGAGGATGGCAAACCTATTCAGGCAATGAAATAAGACATATGATGCTGGAGTTCAAAGAGGTTGGATTGTTTTATTTGAGTAAAACAGCCCATTGTGTTAAGAAATAGATATATATATATATATATATATATATATATATATATATATATATATATATATATATATATATATATATATATATATATATATATAGATAGATAGATAGATAGATAGATAGATAGATAGATAGATAAGCATTTGCATACTGTTTTATGCACCCTTTATACTTAAACAATGTACCCCTAATACTGAATCTAGCTACATACTGCATGTTCAGCAATGAATTTATAGTAGGAGTCTTCCTGGTTGACTATCTTATAAGGGGTTTCCTTTGACAAGAGGTCTTTTAAGGCTCCCTGTTTTAACCTGTTTTCCCTATATTCCCATTCATATATTCTCGGTTCTATACAGTTATGGGCCCCATCCTTCCACTTCTCTTTAAGTATTTAGGGTATGAAACATGTAGATGAACCTAATACTGAGCATTGTTACCACATATCCAAATTATCTTGAGGTGTTTTTTATACCTTATATCCTTACTCAATTATTTACTCCAAGTGCTCTTTTTATCCCATGCCAATATGTGTGTTGTCTTACTCTGCATGTTTCCTGATATAGTAATACAGTACAAACTGCACTAATATAATACACAGCCATAGTTTGATTGTTGTCTTTTTATGACTCATAATATTGCACCAAAGCGTATTGTAAGAGCCACAAACACTTATCATCATCATTGCCTCCAATACCGTGCATTGCAAAGGGCCTTATTGAAATTCCATCATCCATTCTTTCTTGTGCCTTTCACAAACACTATTATCCTTAATTATAGTCTTCACAAAGCTTATATTCCTATCTTTTTAGTTCTATCTAATGAAAGAAATAGTATGAAAAACCTGAAAAAGTTAACCAGTCAAGTACAGTACTTAACACCACAGGCCTCAAGAGTCTTTTTAGTTTACCCTACCTATTAAAAAAAAAATAAACCATAATTAAATGAAAGATGTTATGTGAAAACACAAATAGAAATAAATAAATTGCCTACAGTAGTAACATGGTCAAGTAATAATACAATGCTCATTAATATGCACCTCTTAATGAAAACTATAACTACAAGTGGCTGCTGATCCAGCCAAGTTTTAATTATATACATCATTTACAATAGCTGCCATCCCCCTTGTAAGGGGGGTTGCTGAGTCAAAAGTACATACAATCACCAGAAGCTAATATACGTCAGTTACCCTTCTTAGATCCTTGGAGATAAAGGTTGCCAAAATTGCCCACCCCCTTGCCACACAGCTCAGGTTATCACTGGGTAAGTGTTCTGCCATGAGGCCCAACAACCGCAGCTGGTTTATCCCCTCTACTTCATTATACTCTTAAATATTACTCTTTTACTATTTCAAAAATCCTGTTCAATTAATGTATGACCATTGCTTACCGTATTGTTATTATTTGTCTATAGTACCATGAAATATTTTACCTCTTCAGGCAGTACAGCTTAGATACAGTATCAGTAATACTTTTTTACCATATAATGATCTACTAACATCTAAATCAGTTTAACATCCACCTTTTTTAAATGAATCTCGGGCAATAAACAATACATTACTGTTTTTGGCATATCTTAGCATAACTCCCCAAGCAATATTCTGAGTTTCTTCTTTCAGTGAATGTAGTACACCTGTACTATATATTTAATTTTTTATACTAATGAGTTTTGTGCCAGGTTCGTCAGAGCAACAGAGGAATTGGAAGACCCATACCTACTTGGTTGAGAACTATGAGATGTGAGACTGGAGATGAAAGAAGATACATAAAAGCGAAGGAGCAGTAACATAATAGTGACGGAATTTCAATGAAGCCCTTTGTGACACAAGGCGTTGGAGGTGATGATGATGAATATATGAATCAACATGCTGTTGCTTTTAGCAGGATGTCCATTCCTGTAAGAGAAGTTAGATAGCAGGGCTGCAACATACCCTGTGTTCTTGCCTCTTCTAACTGTTGCTAGAGCAAAAATAAAAAGAGGAATTAGAATCTTTTAATTCATTGGGGAGCAGTGGTAGTAATAAAGAGTAGGGAAACAACTAACAAGGATTCGAGGCCATTCTAGGGAGATAGAAAAGGCATCCAACATGTATGTGTCCACCCACATTCAAATGGGGACTAATTGTGACACAATAACGTGGTGCAGAATTGTGCAAAGGCATAATTTAATTCATTTCCTTTTCAGAGATCAATACAAGATGGCTTCCATATATTATGAAAATCAGCAATGCAGTGGCATCGTACACACCGTGCGACAAAAATGCGTGTTCATGCCACTACCCCCTTTTAAAGAAGGACCTTGCTGTTTTTAAAGATGGAATAACTAAGAACATGATACAGTCTGCGAGAGAACGGTTAGTTTTGCGGTTGCCTGTTCTAATATGTGTAGATATATTCTTATGTAATAAATCTCATATTCCACTACTGCCAGCTTGGCTGTTAGCTGGTACATTTTACTGATAGCTGACGACCAATTCGGCTATTGAAGC
>JAXCGZ010009828.1:2500-42500 GCA_037179515.1 Halocaridina rubra | reverse complement strand
CCTTAGTCTACCTCTCCCGAGAAAAGCCAAACCTGGTGGATGCTCAGTACACAAAAAATCAAGCTTGGAAATCAGATGCTGTAAGTTCTGTAATGTTTATGAATTCACATGGGTGTTGTAATGTTTCTGAATTCTTTTGGGTGTTGTAATGTTTCTGAATTCATCTGGGTGTTGTATTGCTTCCCAATTCATCTAAATGTTGTATTTTTTCTAAATTCATCTGTGACCACATATGTCTAGAACAAAAGAACTACTCTAATGACTTCATTGTACCTTGCTTCTCTTCATTTTTTTCTCTCATTTGCTTTGTGGCATTTCTCAATTGTGTTGGATTACTAACGTTGAGATATCTCTCCTAGACCCTTTAGTCATCATATACATCACTCATTGAATGTTGTCTTTTTATGTGTCAATATTAATCCCTTGAAAATGTGAGTAGATATGGACTGCTTGGAGCAGGGGAATATATGCTGGATACCATTCTTAAAAACCCATAGTGGGATCAAACGTGGGTTTTTCACTTCTCCGGTCAAGTGCTCTAGGCACTGCGCTACACCACAAAGAAGAAATATTTACTCCCGTTTGTGCTAATTGGGAGATAATAAAACAATGCTGAAAGTTGCTGTGATCACCTAGATATATACTGTTCATGGTACTTGATCACATAGCAAAAACCTTCCTAACTTGTAAATCATGTATTCTCTTATACTGCAGGACACTTTATACGCCCCACCTGCTACAGAAGTTCCTCTAGAGGAACATTGTCAATACAAGTTCCTGTTCAACTTCCGTGGCGTTGCTGCGAGCTTCAGATTTAAGCACCTTTTTTTGTGCGGTTCTCTCGTGTATCACATAGGAGATGAATGGATCGAATTCTTTTATCCCCAAATGCAACCATGGGTTCACTACATTCCAGTGAGAGCTGGGGCCACGAAAGAGGAAATAAGGTAAGGAACCTCGTATGGTGCTCAACTTACAAAATTTTAAATTGCAGAAATTTTGAATTACAACGAAATTTCTTGTTTCCCGTGAGGAAGCAACCCAGGAATCACATTAGTTTATTGAAGATTGACCCACACACAACCAAATATGCCACCAACACAACACACACTCCCTGAGAGCTCAGTGGGAAAACCCAGAATTGGCGGTGGTCTAGCTTAGAGACTTGGGGCTCTTCAGCTAGGCAGCTTGGGAACAGCAAATATTAAATTCCCATAATCTTTAAACTATTGCTTTCAATTTGTGACCAAGAGTCTTAAAAATAATTATTATTACCTAACAAACCAAAAAGTAAGATGAATAGAGATGTGCGGAAGTGAAGGTACAGGAATAAAATGAGTACTCTATCTGACTTCAACGAGACTCTGTGCATCATACGGAGTTGGAGGAAATGATGATGATACTGATGAAGACAAACTATTGAAGTTTGTGTATGTTGCACATTGTGTATGTGATGACACATGAAATGGCAAATATGCCTTTTGCATTACAGAGGGTAACTGAAAGAATATTATATGAGAGGTGTCTGCCAGGTAGCAGTAGAGTGCTCCAGAATTTTGGGTGTGCAAGGAATTGTAATAAAAAAAAGATAGAGTTTCAGTGCAGGAAAATGCAATGCAAGTTAGTTAACAATCTTACAATTTGTATATTCATACAATTCACATTCTTTTCAGAAATCTCCTGGATTTTGCCATTGAAAATGACGAAATAGCTAATGAGATAGCCGAGAGAGGACAGCAATTCATCAAGCATCATTTGCGAATGAAAGATGTCCTTTGCTATTGGAGAAAGTTACTTCGTTCATACGCACAACTCCTGAAATATTCTCCTGAAAAAGAAGAAGGGCTAATTCATATTAGACCCAAAGCACAATGATGAAATAGTTGCTAGCAAGTTCTTTAACCTCCTTACTGGCAAATTTTTTCCTCAATGCTTAGAAATTTCAGATAAAGGAGAAAATTTCGGGAGAAGTCATATTTGATACATCTCACCTGTTACTAGAAATGCTGAGATGCTGTAAGTAGAGTTGATGGATATATGATTAACATGAAAATACTCGTCTCTGCCTTAGAAAGTCTCAGAGAGAGTTGGAGTGGACGAGAATACTCGTTCAAAGTGTAATTTTATATGATTACTTTCTGACAAGATATTTTGGCCTTGCTTAAAAATGCCAGACAAGCAATAATGGGACATTTCGTTGTTGCCAGGGAAGGGGTCAATTGCTCAATATATTCAGGGCTTTGAATCTCAGCCAATATGTGCCACATGTACTCCACTGCATATCCTCTTCCTGAAAGACTTCTGTTTTGACATTTATTCTTTATGTTGTACATGTATTAACGTAATTTATTCGTGTGATAAAGTATTATTACCTCATTTATTAATGTGAAGTATGCTGTTTAAGTGTGTAGATGGTTCCCTTTGACTTCTTGCACATATCACCTTGGATTTTTTTTTTAAATATGTAGAATATAATATGGTTAATTGCTAATAAGGAGGACCAGCATTCTGTGATGTAGCAAAAAAAGAAGAACACGGTGTCAGTAATGTGCATACAAGTAATTATTGAGGTGCAGAATATCCCTTTAATATGCAATTTTTGGTGAATTCTCCAGACTTATTTGCAGAGGGACTTCAAGCATCTTTTGAGACTGCAAATTCTATGCGAAAGTTGGCTCCTTCCATAAATATTAGGCACCAGACTGTATTACTTTGCTAATCTGCAAGTTGAAATAGTAGGCAGAGGTAAAAATGCTTTAAGTCCCTCTGCAAATAATTATGTTCTCACAATAAAAATAAAATATTTTTAGTGAATAGAAAACAAAGATGGATGTAAGGCATTATGTATAATATCCATTTATATATATATTTCCTTCACAAGTGCACTTAATAATGTAGAAGTGAGTGCCTCTTGAGTTTACTTGTGTTACATTACTGAAAAGTACAGCATTTATCAAAAAGATATAAAATTATATTCTCAGTTGAACATGACAGTTCATAAGGAAAGTAAAGCTAACATTACCTACTTAAGATTGATAAACAAGACTGTTCCTAGGAAAAATTTCCATTCAGGACACCTAAGCAATATAGCCCAAATGGAGTGTGAAAGCTAACAATCAGTATTGACATTGCGACTGCCTTAATTCCAAACCAAATATACTATGAGCGAATCACTGAATTTTGACTTCAATAGAGGGATCCACTATGCCAAATGCAAACAATACTTTCACAAATAAAACTCACTTTTAGATAAAAAAAAAAAAAAAGTGTAGGGTGTATGATATCATCAATGCTTTGGAGTACAGTATTTATAATCTACTTCATCTTGATATTGCTAAATATTCTTTTAGAATTCATAGTTTTACAAAGAAACTTATCCCAATGCTCAGAATATTTTTAGTAAAGTTTAGAGAACAAACTATGCACCATTTTGTGTTATTTAATCCCCACTTCAGTGGAGATGGACACAGACATAAATGGAACCGGGAGATGAAAGCTGGACTTTTTTTTTTTTAATGTCCTGCAGTGGCTTTTGAGCTGCCGTGTCCCCCCGTAGGGACAAATTATAATTATCTCATTGCCTTCGCCTCCCTTGCCAAAGGGAGAGATAAGAGAGAGAGAGCCTAAAATCAAAGGAAGAAAACTGCATCTCTCTAATTGTACAATTCTGCTTGCAATCTTATGCATGCTGTGTATAAAGAATAAAAGCAAACCATTGGCCTAGATTGCAAAACTATACCTAAACTAGTATTTGATAAAGATTTCGCTTGTTATGATACAAACTGATAATTTTTTAATTATAAGTATTGCCACTTCAATACATTGCATGACTTTTCTTTTTATATATTTTTTTATTTGTACAATGTTGAACATTCCATATCCTTTATTGTTTTTAGAGCTCAAACTTAATGCTTTTTTTTCATTTTGAGCAGCATAAGTATGGTTGAAAATAAATTGTCAGACTGTGATAAAAGATAAATGTTTTGTCATGCTCTGTGAGTTTTGATCATGCGTAATATTGTTCGCTGTATTTTAAGAAAAGGTATGTACATTAAGAGCAGTATTCGGTGTCCATCCCTGTTCGAATGGGGACTTATTGTGACTTAAAACTGTGAACAAAAACAAATATAAAACATTTTTATACAATGTTTAATGGCTTCAACATTCATATGTAACTTTTTATTTTAAATTATTAAAGTATCTTTTACAAGTTGTTTTAATAACTAACTCTAGTAAAAACGTATCTGTCGGCAAATATTTAAAAAAAAAAATAGTGTGCTCATATCTCTTGTGGCATAAACTGCAAATTATCCAAAGCAATTTTGAAATATTTGACTATTTATGTATAAATCTTGGTGATTGTACATCATGAACAAAATTTAATAAATGTCATATTTATAGAGATATGTAGTCACCGTGGCTCAAGCGGTAGCATCTGCGACTTTGAGGTGTCAGATCGGGGGTTCGTGCCCCGTCACGGTCTGAGGTTAGCAAGGGCATGCACTCAGGGTAACGATTACATCTGCCAAAACAAGTTCTTGGCAAGAAGGCAACCGTCCTAGCCCTCGGTAGAAAAGGAAGTCCGTGACGTAAAACCGGAACAACAACATCTGTTTATACGCACCATGTTATTTGTCACAATGAGTCCCCCTTCAAATTAGGTTGAATAAAGACATGATAGAGCGGGGAGAATAAGGCTGGATGCCCTTCCTAATGCTCCGCACTGAACCATTGAATTACTATAACCTCAAAGAGAAAATATGTAACAAATCTGCATATCTCTTTGCTTACAACTACACCGAATGTTCTGTCTCTTAATATCCCTTCACAAATGAAATGTCATAACAGTCCCCATCTCTGTGTCTTTACTGGATGTTTTCTTGATGCCAGGCCTGATGAGGGCAATTTTCTTTGCCCGTCCCAGTGTAACATTCAGTACAGAAAATTATTCTTATCGGGCCTGGGCACGAAGGAAACATAAAGCAAATAGAAACAGTGATGGAGAGTGTTGTAACTTTTCAGATGTGAGGAGATAATGAGAGATGTGCAACGAATATGAAAGCATATTCAGTGTAGATGTCGACATAGGAAAAGAACCATAAATGAAGGAAGACTTAATATCGAGTTGTTCTGGTCAACCCAATTTAAGTCAAAAAGACCAACTTATCACATAGTTACCTACAAGGAAGCAATCTTGAGAGTGAATTTGCTGTCAGGAAGGTACATAGAGGTCAGTAAGCAACTGTATCTGAACTGTGAATAAGAACCAAACTCCACTATGAATATAAATATCCTCTTTTTTGTGTGTGTCACTATTCATCCGAGTTATGGGGCAGACACAGACAGGTTGGAGCTGGGGATTTAAGACTAAATATCCTTCCTAAAATCCCGTGATATGCTCAGTCGCAGCTCATTTTGCTCCCGAGACGAGTATTCTACCGACTACGCTAAAATATAAGATAACAAAATGAGAAAAAAAGTTTTTTCCTACAAACACCGGTACAACAGGAAATGAACACCTGTGTTGCCTAAAAATATCTGAAAGAGCCTGCAGATATATATATGAAGGAGGGGGAAATGCTTTTTTATTTATTTATTTTTTTTAATAATGATGGTTAAGAGATGGAATTTTGGTTTAGTTTCAGAATAACTCTGCAAAACAAACGTAAAATATAAACATTTTTTTTTTAGTTTTTAGTTTTTCCTTTGGCTAGCTTTATTTTTTTTTTTTTACTGTAGATAAGATATTTGTTATCCGTACTAAGAGACCCAGAAAGTTTTATAATAATAACAATAATAATAATAATAATAGTAATAATAATAATAATAATAATAATGATATTGTGTGTGTGTGATTACCTAATTGTGTTTACGGGAAAGAGCCCAAAGCTCGTATCTTCCCGGCTCCTGGTCGGTTCCATTTTAGACTTAGTGATACTTATCATATCTGTCCTTAAAACTATGGATTGAGATAGCATTAACTACCTCCTCGCTTAGCCAATTCCAATTATCAACTACTCTTACACTGAAAAAGTATTTCCTTACATCCTGCAAAGAAGTTTTCTTACGAAGCTTCAAACTATGACCTCTAGTTCTAGAGCCAGTCATACCAAAATATCGATCCCTATCCACTCTATCATAACCATGAAGGAATTTAAAGACTGTCACCATATCCCCACTCACTCTTCTAGCTTCGAGTGATGGTAAGTCTAATTCCCTCAGCCTCTCATCATAACTGAGATTGCGTACTTCTGGCACCAGTTTCGTGGCATGTCTTTGAACTTTTTCAAGCTTAGCTATGTGCTTTTTCAAGTGCGGATTCCAAAAGGGGGCTGCATATTCGAGTTTTGGCCTCACATAGGTTACATAAATATTTCTGAACATTTCCTTGTCCATGTGCCTGAAGGCTACCCTTACATTTGATAAGAATGCATATGCTGCCCTTACTATGCCATTTATATGTATTTCTGGAGACAAATCTGCCAGTATGTTTACTCCTAGATCTCTCTCATTTTCTGTGTGTGTATGTGTGTGATTACCTAATTGTGATTACCTAATTGTGTTTACGGAAAGGAGCCCAAAGCTCGTATCTTCCCGTCTCCTGATCGGTTCCATTTTATACTTAGTGATACTTATCATATCTGTCCTTAAAACTATGGATTGAGATAGCATTAACTACCTCCTCGCTTAGCCAATTCCAATTATCAACTACTCTTACACTGAAAAAGTATTTCCTTACATCCTGCAAAGAAGTTTTCTTACGAAGCTTCAAACTATGACCTCTAGTTCTAGAGCCAGTCATACCAAAATATCGATCCCTATCCACTCTATCATAACCATGAAGGAATTTAAAGACTGTCACCATATCCCCACTCACTCTTCTAGCTTCGAGTGATGGTAAGTCTAATTCCCTCAGCCTCTCATCATAACTGAGATTGCGTACTTCTGGCACCAGTTTCGTGGCATGTCTTTGAACTTTTTCAAGCTTAGCTATGTGCTTTTTCAAGTGCGGATTCCAAAAGGGGGCTGCATATTCGAGTTTTGGCCTCACATAGGTTACATAAATATTTCTGAACATTTCCTTGTCCATGTGCCTGAAGGCTACCCTTACATTTGATAAGAATGCATATGCTGCCCTTACTATGCCATTTATATGTATTTCTGGAGACAAATATGCCAGTATGTTTACTCCTAGATCTCTCTCATTTTCTGTGTGTGTGTATGTGTGTGATTACCTAATTGTGATTACCTAATTGTGTTTACGGAAAAGAGCCCAAAGCTCGTATCTTCCCGGCTCCTGGTCGGTTCCATTTTAGACTTAGTGATACTTATCATATCTGTCCTTAAAACTATGGATTGAGATAGCATTAACTACCTCCTCGCTTAGCCAATTCCAATTATCAACTACTCTTACACTGAAAAAGTATTTCCTTACATCCTGCAAAGAAGTTTTCTTACGAAGCTTCAAACTATGACCTCTAGTTCTAGAGCCAGTCATACCAAAATATCGATCCCTATCCACTCTATCATAACCATGAAGGAATTTAAAGACTGTCACCATATCCCCACTCACTCTTCTAGCTTCGAGTGATGGTAAGTCTAATTCCCTCAGCCTCTCATCATAACTGAGATTGCGTACTTCTGGCACCAGTTTCGTGGCATGTCTTTGAACTTTTTCAAGCTTAGCTATGTGCTTTTTCAAGTGCGGATTCCAAAAGGGGGCTGCATATTCGAGTTTTGGCCTCACATAGGTTACATAAATATTTCTGAACATTTCCTTGTCCATGTGCCTGAAGGCTACCCTTACATTTGATAAGAATGCATATGCTGCCCTTACTATGCCATTTATATGTATTTCTGGAGACAAATCTGCCAGTATGTTTACTCCTAGATCTCTCTCATTTTCTGTGTGTGTATGTGTGTGATTACCTAATTGTGATTACCTAATTGTGTTTACGGAAAGGAGCCCAAAGCTCGTATCTTCCCGTCTCCTGATCGGTTCCATTTTATACTTAGTGATACTTATCATATCTGTCCTTAAAACTATGGATTGAGATAGCATTAACTACCTCCTCGCTTAGCCAATTCCAATTATCAACTACTCTTACACTGAAAAAGTATTTCCTTACATCCTGCAAAGAAGTTTTCTTACGAAGCTTCAAACTATGACCTCTAGTTCTAGAGCCAGTCATACCAAAATATCGATCCCTATCCACTCTATCATAACCATGAAGGAATTTAAAGACTGTCACCATATCCCCACTCACTCTTCTAGCTTCGAGTGATGGTAAGTCTAATTCCCTCAGCCTCTCATCATAACTGAGATTGCGTACTTCTGGCACCAGTTTCGTGGCATGTCTTTGAACTTTTTCAAGCTTAGCTATGTGCTTTTTCAAGTGCGGATTCCAAAAGGGGGCTGCATATTCGAGTTTTGGCCTCACATAGGTTACATAAATATTTCTGAACATTTCCTTGTCCATGTGCCTGAAGGCTACCCTTACATTTGATAAGAATGCATATGCTGCCCTTACTATGCCATTTATATGTATTTCTGGAGACAAATATGCCAGTATGTTTACTCCTAGATCTCTCTCATTTTCTGTGTGTGTGTATGTGTGTGATTACCTAATTGTGATTACCTAATTGTGTTTACGGAAAAGAGCCCAAAGCTCGTATCTTCCCGTCTCCTGATCGGTTCCATTTTATACTTAGTGATACCTATCATATCTGTCCTTAAAACTATGGATTGAGATAGCATTAACTACCTCCTCGCTTAGCCAATTCCAATTATCAACTACTCTTACACTGAAAAAGTATTTCCTTACATCCTGCAAAGAAGTTTTCTTACGAAGCTTCAAACTATGACCTCTAGTTCTAGAGCCAGTCATACCAAAATATCGATCCCTATCCACTCTATCATAACCATGAAGGAATTTAAAGACTGTCACCATATCCCCACTCACTCTTCTAGCTTCGAGTGATGGTAAGTCTAATTCCCTCAGCCTCTCATCATAACTGAGATTGCGTACTTCTGGCACCAGTTTCGTGGCATGTCTTTGAACTTTTTCAAGCTTAGCTATGTGCTTTTTCAAGTGCGGATTCCAAAAGGGGGCTGCATATTCGAGTTTTGGCCTCACATAGGTTACATAAATATTTCTGAACATTTCCTTGTCCATGTGCCTGAAGGCTACCCTTACATTTGATAAGAATGCATATGCTGCCCTTACTATGCCATTTATATGTATTTCTGGAGACAAATCTGCCAGTATGTTTACTCCTAGATCTCTCTCATTTTCTGTGTGTGTGTATGTGTGTGTGTGATTACCTAATTGTGTTTACGGAAAAGAGCCCAAAGCTCGTATCTTCCCGTCTCCTGATCGGTTCCATTTTATACTTAGTGATACTTATCATATCTGTCCTTAAAACTATGGATTGAGATAGCATTAACTACCTCCTCGCTTAGCCAATTCCAATTATCAACTACTCTTACACTGAAAAAGTATTTCCTTACATCCTGCAAAGAAGTTTTTTTACGAAGCTTCAAACTATGACCTCTAGTTCTAGAGCCAGTCATACCAAAATATCGATCCCTATCCACTCTATCATAACCATGAAGGAATTTAAAGACTGTCACCATATCCCCACTCACTCTTCTAGCTTCGAGTGATGGTAAGTCTAATTCCCTCAGCCTCTCATCATAACTGAGATTGCGTATTTCTGGCACCAGTTTCGTGGCATGTCTTTGAACTTTTTCAAGCTTAGCTATATGCTTTTTCAAGTGCGGGTTCCAAAAGGGGGTTGCATATTCGAGTTTTGGCCTCACATAGGTTACATATATATTTCTGAACATTTCCTTGTCCATGTGCCTGAAGGCTACCCTTACATTTGATAAGAATGCATATGCTGCCCTTACTATGCCATTTATATGTATTTCTGGAGACAAATCTGCCAGTATGTTTACTCCTAGATCTCTCTCATTTTCTGTGTGTGTGTGTATGTGTGTGATTACCTAATTGTGTTTACGGGAAAGAGCCCAAAGCTCGTATCTTCCCGTCTCCTGATCGGTTCCATTTTATACTTAGTGATACTTATCATATCTGTCCTTAAAACTATGGATTGAGATAGCATTAACTACCTCCTCGCTTCGCCAATTCCAATTATCAACTACTCTTACACTGAAAAAGTATTTCCTTACATCCTGCAAAGAAGTTTTCTTACGAAGCTTCAAACTATGACCTCTAGTTCTAGAGCCAGTCATATCAAAATATCGATCCCTATCCACTCTATCATAACCATGAAGGAATTTAAAGACTGTCACCATATCCCCACTCACTCTTCTAGCTTCGAGTGATGGCAAATCTAATTCCCTCAGCCTCTCATCATAACTGAGATTGCGTATTTCTGGCACCAGTTTCGTGGCATGTCTTTGAACTTTTTCAAGCTTAGCTATGTGCTTTTTCAAGTGCGGATTCCAAAAGGGGGCTGCATATTCGAGTTTTGGCCTCACATAGGTTACATAAATATTTCTGAACATTTCCTTGTCCATGTGCCTGAAGGCTACCCTTACATTTGATAAGAATGCATATGCTGCCCTTACTATGCCATTTATATGTATTTCTGGAGACAAATCTGCCAGTATGTTTACTCCTAGATCTCTCTCATTTTCTGTGTGTGTGTGTGTGTATGTGTGTGATTACCTAATTGTGATTACCTAATTGTGTTTACGGTAAAGAGCCCAAAGCTCGTATCTTCCCGTTTCCTGATCGGTTCCATTTTAGACTTAGTGATACTTATCATATCTGTCTTTAAAACTATGGATTGAGATAGCATTAACTACCTCCTCGCTTAGCCAATTCCAATTATCAACTACTCTTACACTGAAAAAGTATTTCCTTACATCCTGCAAAGAAGTTTTCTTACGAAGCTTCAAACTATGACCTCTAGTTCTAGAGCCAGTCATATCAAAATATCGATCCCTATCCACTCTATCATAACCATGAAGGAATTTAAAGACTGTCACCATATCCCCACTCACTCTTCTAGCTTCGAGTGATGGTAAGTCTAATTCCCTCAGCCTCTCATCATAACTGAGATTGCGTATTTCTGGCACCAGTTTCGTGGCATGTCTTTGAACTTTTTCAAGCTTAGCTATGTGCTTTTTCAAGTGCGGATTCCAAAAGGGGGCTGCATATTCGAGTTTTGGCCTCACATAGGTTACATAAATATTTCTGAACATTTCCTTGTCCATGTGCCTGAAGGCTACCCTTACATTTGATAAGAATGCATATGCTGCCCTTACTATGCCATTTATATATATTTCTGGAGACAAATCTGCCAGTATGTTTACTCCTAGATCTCTCTCATTTTCTGTCTCCTGAAGTTGCACTCCAGCCACCGAGTAGTCAAGCTTGGGCCTTCTTGCACTTGTACCCATTCTCATTACCTTACATTTTGAAGTATTGAATTTCATTAGCCACTTTTCTGACCACTCATGCAGATTATTTAGATCCTCCTGAAGTTCTCTACCATTGTTCTCGTTTTTTACTTTCTTCACAATCTTTGCATCATCTGCAAACATATTCATGAATGAATTTACAGACTCTGGTAGGTCATTTACATATACAAGGAACAAAAGTGGCCCTAAAACTGAACCCTGTGGAACTCCACTACTAACTCTTCTCCATTCAGACACTGAATGTCTTACTCTAACCCTCTGTTCCCTTCCTTCTAAGTAAGTTTTTATCCATTCCAAAACATTTCCACCTATTCTAGCCATTGCTTGCAGCTTCCTAATAAGTCTCCCATGTGGAACAGTGTCAAACGCTTTCTGGAAGTCTAGGAATATGCAATCTCCCCATCCCTCTCTTTCCTGTAAGATTTGGCTTACCTCATCATAAAATTCTAATAAGTTTGTTACTGTTGATCTACCTTCTCTGTGATTACCTAATTGTGATTACCTAATTGTGGTTACTGGAAAGAGCCCAAAGCTCGTATCTTCCCGTCTCCTGATCGGTTCCATTTTAGACTTAGTGATACTTATCATACCTGTCCTTAAAACTATGGATTGAGATAGCATTAACTACCTCCTCGCTTAGCCAATTCCAATTATCAACTACTCTTACACTGAAAAAGTATATCCTTACATCCTGCAAAGAAGTTTTCTTACGAAGCTTCAAACTATGACCTCTAGTTCTAGAGCCAGTCATATCAAAATATCGATCCCTATCCACTCTATCATAACCATGAAGGAATTTAAAGACTGTCACCATATCCCCACTCACTCTTCTAGCTTCGAGTGATGGTAAGTCTAATTCCCTCAGCCTCTCATCATAACTGAGATTGCGTATCTCTGGCACCAGTTTCGTGGCATGTCTTTGAACTTTTTCAAGCTTAGCTATGTGCTTTTTCAAGTGCGGATTCCAAAAGGGGGCTGCATATTCGAGTTTTGGCCTCACATTAGTTACGTAAATATTTCTGAACATTTCCTTGTCCATGTGCCTGAAGGCTACCCTTACATTTGATAAGAATGCATATGCTGCCCTTACTATGCCATTTATATGTATTTCTGGAGACAAATCTGCCAGTATGTTTACTCCTAGATCTCTCTCATTTTCTGTCTCCTGAAGTTGCACTCCAGCCACCGAGTAGTCAAGCTTGGGCCTTCTTGCACTTGTACCCATTCTCATTACCTTACATTTTGAAGTATTGAATTTCATTAGCCACTTTTCTGACCACTCATGCAGATTATTTAGATCCTCTTGAAGTTCTCTACCATTGTTCTCGTTTTTTACTTTCTTCACAATCTTTGCATCATCTGCAAACATATTCATGAATGAATTTACAGACTCTGGTGGGTCATTTACATATACAAGGAACAAAAGTGGCCCTAAAACTGAACCCTGTGGAACTCCACTACTAACTCTTCTCCATTCAGACACTGAGTGTCTTACTCTAACCCTCTGTTCCCTTCCTTCTAAGTAAGTTTTTATCCATTCCAAAACATTTCCACCTATTCTAGCCATTGATTACAGCTTCCTAATAAGTCTCCCATGTGGAACAGTGTCAAACGCTTTCTGGAAGTCTAGGAATATGCAGTCTGCCCAGCCCTCTCTTTCCTGTAAGATTTGGCTTACCTCATCATAAAATTCTAATAAGTTTGTTACTGTTGATCTACCTTCTCTGAAGCCATGTTGCCTCACTGACAAAAAGTTGAAGGATTCCAAGTGAAGAGAGATATGTTTCCTTAGTAGTTTCTCCATAACTTTGCAAACTATGCTGGTCAAGGAAACTGGTCTATAGTTCAGAGCCGTATCCCTCCTTCCCTTTTTGAAGATAGGTATCACATTTGCTTGTTTCCAGCATCTTGGAATCTCCCCCGACTCCAGTGACTCCTTAAATATGATACTTAGTGCCACTGATATTGTGTTTGCGCATTTTTAAGCACATGAGGGGATATGTCATCAGGACCTGTAGCTTTATGAACATCTAAATCCATCAGCGCTTTGCATACCTCTGTGGCTGTAAGGTTGATGTTCTCTAATACCGGCCCTTGAGCTTCTATCACTGCAATCTGAGGGGGTGGGGTATTTTCTACTGTAAATACTGACTGAAACTCCTTGTTCAATTCTTTGCAGATCTCTTCATCCGTCTCAGTGATGCTTCCATCCACTCTCTTTAACCTTAAAACCTGTTCTTTTACCTTCAGTTTTCCTCTGATAAAACTGTGGAAAAGCTTGGGATTTTCTTTAGCCTTCCTGGTGATGTCCCTCTCATAGTCTCTCTCTGCCTCTCTCCTTTTACTTAGGTAGTCATTTCTTGCTCTTTTGTAGGTTTGCCAGGCATTTATGTTTTTTCTCCTCCTATACCTTTTCCAGCATTTGTCTCTCCACTCCTTAGCTCTTTTACACCCATTATCGAACCATTTCTCTCTGGCATGAATTACACCTACTTTGGTGACAGGTATGCAGCAATCTACTATCTTCTCATATTTCTCACAAAAGATGTCATACATTTCTTGTACAGATTTGTTGTAAAATAAGGTTCTCCAGTCAATAACTGCAAAAAGCTCATTCATTTTGATGTAATCTCCTTTCGGATAGTTCCTCCTCATGTCCTCAGTGCCTCTACTCTCAGGAAGAATATCTTCAATGATATACTCCATCAACAACACACAGTGGTCACTCTTTCCAATTGGTGGTTCATACTCAATATTTTCAATATCCAACACATTATCTGTGAACACTAGATCAAGTAGTGATGGCTCATCCCCACCCCTGGCCCTTGTTGGTTCCATTACATGTTGGTGTAGGAAATTTCCTTGTACGCAATCTAGGAATCTTGCCCCGAATGAGTCCTCACCACTGTGTGGGTCAAGATTTATCCAATCTATCTCTTTATGATTAAAGTCTCCCATAATCAAAATCCTACATTTTTTCCCCGTGCCATGTTAACAACTGAGTTTATGACTTCAATAGTACCTATATGACTTTCCTCATAAACTTCAATCCTATTTTGGTTCCTTGGTGGGTGTGTGTGTGTGTGTGTGTGAGAGAGAGAGAGAGAGAGAGAGAGAGAGAGAGAGAGAGAGAGAGAGAGAATACGGCATCTGCATTATTGCATTATTGACAGTCCACCTACGCTCGCCGTGGTTGGCCGGCTGCAAAATTCACACGTTCGTAATATAAAACAAGTATGAACAGGCTTCCTAAAATTGTCATTGATGGACAGATAGATATTATTTTCTTTTGTTTCTTGTATTTTTTAATTTATTCAGTTATTTTTTTTATTCTCTGTTATATATTTATTCAATTATTTACTGCCATATAAATTTCTCTCCATATTTTTGCTTTTGGGAAGCAAGTAAAGATATCTCTCTCTCTCTCTCTCTCTCTCTCTCTCTCTCTCTCTCTCTCTCTCCTTCGAGTCACAAAATTAAACATAATGGGGTAGAGCTTGGGAATTGGGAAGCTCCTTCTTCATATTCTCCTTCTGCAAAGAGTTGAGGTTTTGCTTTGACTTAGCCACCTCCATATAAGACGGATTATTGCAGTTATATAAGCAATATATATATATATATATATATATATATATATATATATATATATATATATATATATATATATATATATATATATATATATATATATATATATATATATATATATATATATATATATATATATATATATATATATATATATATATATATATATATATATATATATATATATATATCCTTCAGCTTGTCCTCATAAGTAAGAATACGTATATCTGAAACCAGCTTCCGAGCATGCCTATGAACTTTCCTCCTAGTTACTAATGTGCTTTTTCAAGGAACGGAATCAAGGAGGGTGCTACATATTCTAGCTTTGGCCTCACATAACTCGTGTAAATATTTCTGATCATTTCTTAGTCCATATGCCCGAGGGCCATGATTGCCAAGAAAGTATAAGCTATCTGAATACGTATGCATTTCCGGAGACAAATCTGCCAATATATTCATCCAGGGTTGCCAGATGGCAGAGACACCTCAAGGCCAATTTCTGTGCATTTCACGGCCAAATCCGGCCAAACATGTTCTTTTTTTCTACGGCCAAATTTCGGCCAAATTTATGATCACTATTGATATCTCTATATTTCTCAAAGCGAATATATATCAGATTACTACAGAGTTATGAACTGAAGTTTCAAATTCGTATTAAAACGGGAAATATTTAGCCATTTTTTCCTACAGTCTTTCAAATTTGAAAAAAAATTTAATACTGAAACGGGGAATTTCAGAAAAAATAACGTAGGTATTCATCCCAGGACCACTTCCGTTCATACAGAAACTAAAACCGGTTAAAATAAAACATTAGAAGCCTCTGAGGCAGACGGCCAATTCTGATCCTTAAAGGGGGGTTTACACGGTCCAACGGTTCGTCGAACGCGGTTCGACAGACAAGTGTTTGAAGTGATGTTAGAACGTGTGAACGAGGTATTTGGTTGTCGAACACGTTCGACAAACGTGTTCGACAACCAAATATCCCGTTCACACTTTCGAACATCACTTCACGTGTGAACGGGGTATTTGGTTGTCGAACACGTTCGACAAGCGTGTTCGACAACCAAATACCCCGTTCACACTTTCGAACATCACGTGTGAACGAGATATTTGGTTGTCGAACACGTTCGACAAACGTGTTCGAGAACCAAATATCCCGTTCACACTTTCGAACATCACTTCAAACACTTGTCTGTCGAACCGCGTTCGACGAACCGTTTGACCGTGTAAACCCCCCCTTAACTCTCACCAATTTATTCTTTCTTGATACAGGCTGCCAAAGCCACGCCTTGGGGAGCAACACCCAATAGCCAATCAGAAAAGACTTTTTCAAGTTAAAACAATACACAAACAAGCACTGATTAATGTAAGTACCGATACCTTGCCTTGGGGGAACAACACTCACTAACCAATAAAAAGAGATTTTGAGGTTTAAACAATAATCATTGGAGAATTTGCATCTCTACCTGTTCACTTTTAGACTTTTGCAACGGAAAATAAATCCAGGAGAGGCTTTACTTGAATTTCAGTATTAATAAGTGATTCATTGGTACCAGAGACACGTTCGAAAAGGCAACTATTTTTGTTATATCTTTCTGTGACCTACGTTAGACAGAAATATTCTTGGCTTCAAAAGAAAGAAACACTTTTGACTGATAGAGTGTGGCCTTGGGAGTGTAAATACAGTTTTGATCGCGAGAGAGAGAGAGTAGACTTCTGAGGATAATACAGTATTGGCCTAAGATCATTGTGGATTTCTGAGACTAAAAGTTTATTATTTTAAGTGATTGGCCTTCGGAGAAAATGGTTTGACGGAGAAATAGTGAACTTCAGAGAAAATAAATATCTTTACAATTTTTACGGTGATAGTTTTGAGAAAAAACCATAACCTATGAATTTCAGATGAAAGTATATATAACCTACTTTGGAGGAAAATATAATTAGTTTTGGATATTATGTGAAAGATTTAGACAAAATATGTGAAGTTTGGTCAATGTTGTCCTGGCTTTCATAAGAATGCATTTATAGGTTATTGATACCGAAAATTCTAACCTTCAAAAGAAAATATAAATTGTTTGGACAGTGTTGTTTTGACTATCAGAAAACTATACTTATTCTTGACAGTGAAGATAATTTATCTACTTCGACGTTTGTATTTTAAACTTTAGCCATTAAATTGTAAAATTTCGAATTCGAAAGAATATATACATAGTTTGGACAGTATTATTTCGACTTCAAAGGGAACTATATATAGCTTTAACTGCGATATTCAAGAATTAGACAAATATATATATATTTTTGTCACATTTTTTTTTCAAAATCATGGAGCTTTCTGAAATGATATTTTTCGTTGTTGTTGGTTTAATCCTAGTTGGAATATTCGCAGTAGCCTGCTACGGTGTCTACAATTGTGTAAGGAAAAGGGTAAGTTTTGCATGAAGGTAAGGGTAATTGCACCTAAAGACGAATGCCTCGAAGGTAATTACTCCAAGGACAATAGCCCCAAAGATCACTGCTATAGGAAAATTACCCCTATTTTTTTTTTTTTTAGCACACTAGTCTTTTAGGGCAATTTTTAAGACAATTGCCCCTAGCAAAAATTCCCCACAGGAAAATTGCCCCTCCAATATTCAGTAACGATCATCATAGATTAAATTATTCTAACCTAAATTAATCTTTCTGAATCGCCTATCCATTTATACATTAATATTATCAAGGAGCAATGGTCTGTCCTGGCACAGTCAAGAGGTTTTTGGTCCTTTAAGGGACAATAGTTCTATGGGGGGATATTTTACGTTCCCCGTTTAGTAATTTACAGTGAAAATGTCCCGTAAATGTTTTATTTTCACACTCCCAACGCGTGATATGACATGGAAAAACATTAAAAATATGAAAAAAAATTCTACCCGTGGTAACTGTTTACTTGCGCACCCCAAGTTAAAAAAAAAATGTATTACAATATTAGCTTAATTTCGTTAGTTCACCCCCAGTCAAAACACGTGTTCATAATTGAAATTTGCAATTGTGTACTTTTAAACCCCCTCCCAGTCAGGAAAAATCTCATAAAATCAGATTAGATTAGGTTTGCTTAGGTTAATAAGTTTAGTTCACCCCAATCAGGAAACGAGTTAATTACTGAAATTCCAGCCTCCTGGCTAGTACAGTAGTAACACGCTGGCCGTGCATTAGCGAGGTCGACGGATCGCGCCTCGTCCAAGCAAAGAGAGTTTAAGCTGTTTACTGGGGAGGATACCGCTGTGGCTGGGCACCGCAGTGGGGGCTTTGGGCCGGTGCCGGCTGGCAACCGCCCTATGGGTCTTCCATGACCCGTTCCACCCATCCGTGGGTGGGGAATCTAATACAACAAAACTTAAATTCCTTCTTATTCGTTTGAATTTTTTGTTTCAGTATTTTGTATTTACATATCTCTCGTTGGAAGGTGAAAATAAAGATAAACAGACGTTGTTACTTATGCTGTTATAATGTTTGAGCAATATCAAAAACTTCTTTCAAAAACCAGTAAATTGAGGATAATTTGTGGTAGGCAAATATACTCTCTCTCTCTCTCTCTCTCTCTCTCTCTCTCTCTCTCTCTCTCTCTCTCTCTCTCTCTCTCTCTCTCTCTCTCTCTCTCTCTCTCTCTCTCTCTCTCTCTCTCTCTCTCGAACACCGGTAATTTGAGGATAATTTGTTGTAGGCAATAACATTCTCTCTCTCTCTCTCTCTCTCTCTCTCTCTCTCTCTCTCTCTCTCTCTCTCTCTCTCTCTCTCTCTCTCTCTCTCTCTCTCTCGTGCACACGCTTAGTATGGCGCACAATATGTTTAAAACTTTCAAGCTAAATATTTCAGTAGTGCTTATCTGTTTCTCTGACCACGACAGCTTTTATCTATGTATATATTCGTACAGACATAAGAAAATCTCTCTCTCTCTCTCTCTCTCTCTCTCTCTCTCTCTCTCTCTCTCTCTCTCCTCTCTCTCTCTCTCTCTCTCTCTCTCTCTCTCTCTCTCTCTCTCTCTCTCTCTCTCTCTCTCGTCTGTCTTTCTCTCTCGCTGAGTATGATGAACGATATATTTTATACTTTCAAGCTAAATATTTTCTTAACTGTATTAATTTCTCTGACCACGGCAGCTTTTATATATGAAAGCACAAAAACAAAAGGAAAATACTTTCTCTATTTATCTATCTATCTACTTAGCTATCTATCTACTTATCTATCTATCTATGTGTGTAGGGTTATATCAAGTGTGAAAGGATCAGATAATTATAGCTTTGAGGGTAAGGGGAATGTATGCATGCTGATGCATTCACAAATTCGTTATTAAAATATATATTTTGTGTGTGAATTCTTAATTAACTTCCTTTTCTAATTATCATTCCTCTCTCATTCTTTTTCATCATTTACATATACTATAACAATAGCGATGGAGTTTGATGTATTGTAACTTTTTAATATTTTATTATTATTATTATTATTATTATTATTATTATTATTATTATTGTTTTTATTATTTTTATTATTTTTATTATTATTAATATTATTATTATTATTATTATTATTATTATTACTTTTAATATTATTATTATTAATATTATTAAAATTAATATTAATATTATTAATATTAATATTATTAATATTAATGTTATTAATATTAATATTGATAATATTAATATTGATGATATTAATATTGATTATATTAATATTGATGATATTATTATTGATGATATTATTATTGATATTATTATTGTTGATATTATTATTATTATTATTATTATTATTATTATTATTATTATTATTATTATTATTATTATTATTATTATTATCATATCGAGGGTTCGCGCCCCGTCACGGTCTGAGGTTAGCAAGGGCATGCACTCAGGGTAAGGATTACATCTGCCAAAACAAGTCCTTCGAAAGAAGGCAACCGTCCTAGTCCTTGGTAGAAAAGGGAGTCCGTGACGTAAAACCGGAACCATTATATTATTATATTATTATTATTATATTATTATATTATATTATTACATTATTATTATTATTATTATTATTATTATCATTATTATTATTATTATTATTATTATTATTATTATATTATTATTATTATTATATTATTATTATTATTATTATTATTATTATTATTATTATTATTATTAATATTATTATTATAATATTTTTATTATTATTATTATTATTATTATTATTATTATTATTATTATTATTATTATTATTATTATTATTATTATTATTATTATTATTATTATAAGTGGTAGTGGTAGTAGTAGTAGTAGTAGTAGTAGTGCTTTCATACCTCTCTTTAGGGAAATATGTAATGAAATTTTTATAAATCAGGTTAGGTTAGGTGAGATTAAGTTCGAACTCTGAGCTAATTTCCTTTTGTTTCAGGTCATGGTACCCAGGAGTGGCTACGTGGCCATCGCAGAAGACAAGACCTCTCTCTTATCTCGATGCAGAAGAGGCAGCATCTTCAACCCCAACGGCAGCTCCACATCCAGGATCAGACCAGTTGGAACTACGGCCCGTGTCCTCGTGGACTCAGGTGGATTTCCTATAAATCCACCATTGGGTTACTACGGATCAACCTGCAGCTCCAGTTCGGATTCTCGCCACTCCAGAAGTCGTTCTTCGAGGTGCTGCTCAAAACACAAAGCTAATCCTTCCAAAAGATCCTCTACCAGTTTTGAACAAGGTAAAACTCACCATTCATCTTCCAAAGAGGTTTCAAAATCTCATATCTCAAGTGTGGCAACCATTCATGTGTCTGAATCCGTCACCAGAGATGCCATCACACCTCCCACAATGGGCACTGAGAGTCCACGTTTTGATCACGCTGCCAGAAATGCCAGTTCTTCCTCTTCAGAAGAACTTAGGAATTCATCCACTGAGAATTCCTCCTCTGGATGCTCGAATAGCTACAGCCGTGTAAGAAATGGATACCATTCCAAGAACGAAAGTGGGAATGAAAAAGTGGTTTACATTCAACCTATTCCAGAGGGAGATATTTCTTCTCTTGTTCAAGGAGGGAAAGGGTTTTATTCTGGAATAGCTAAATAAATGCTCTTAAGATTTATTGAACTGGAAGACTCCTCTATTTGCTACCCCATTCCCTCTCCCCTTTAATTCTTTTTTAATACTACTTGACTTGAAAAATAATATTAATTTTAATTAACATAACTAAATAATAAAGTATTTTACCTTCCTTAATGATGACAAGAGATTATAATTAATTTTTATAGAAATAACCAGATATAAACAATTTCCTTTCAATATCGGTACTGGAGGACAACTTCACTATTATAACAATAACTCAAAGCTAACGTGTCCATTTTTTTCCATGAGTCGTGATTACTAAAATCTTAACTCGCATATTTCAAATACCTGTGTAAGTACTGATAATTTAAATAACTCATTTTGCAAGTTCTAAATAACCCGTAAGTTTACCATAAATTCCTTATATCTATTCAGTTGAAAACTTATTTATAACAATAATAAAAATATGAACTCATATTTTTAATACCTGTTTGAATACCGGGTTTAAGTAACTCAATTTGATAACTAACCCATATTTTTCCTTAATGATAACTGTTCACTTGAAATCTAGGACTGATGCAATATTTAAAACTTTAGATCACAGATAATATACTTAGTTCAATAAATATTACGAGAGAGGAGGTAATAAAAGAAATAGATAAATTAAAGGCTCATAAATCTCCGGGACCTGATGGAATATATGCTAGAATATTAAAGGAATGCAAGGAAGAGCTTAGTTGTCCACTAACTGCATTATTTAATAATTCAATAAAATTAGGATCGGCACCCATGGAGTGGAAATTGGCAGATGTGGTACCAATATTTAAAAAAGGAGAACGAGTTAAAAAGAATAATTATAGGCCGGTAAGTTTAACGTCAACAGTGGGTAAAATTCTAGAATCCATAATTGCAAATAAAATAAGGGCACATCTAGAATTACACAGACTGATAAAACTTTCACAACACGGGTTTCTTAAGGGTTTTTCGTGCCTTACAAACTTACTGTCTTTATTCAGAAGTTTACGAGGCAGTAGATTGTGGCAAAGAATATGATACAATATATCTAGATTTTAGCAAAGCTTTTGATAGAGTTCCTCACAAAAGATTAGTTAAAAAGCTGGAAGCTCATGGTATAGGAGGAGCTGTTCTCAGATGGATCAAACAATGGTTAAAAGACAGAAAACAGAGGGTTTGCATAAATGGAGAGAAATCAGAGTGGGGCTCGGTTACTAGCGGGGTACCACAAGGCTCGGTACTGGGTCCCCTATTATTCATCGTATATCTAAATGATCTGGATTCGGATATCAGTAGTAACCTAAGTAAATTCGCAGACGACACTAAAATAGGTAGAACTATAAATGGAAAAGAAGACATTCATTCTTTACAGGAAGATCTAAATAGATTATCTGAATGGTCGGACAAATGGCAAATGGAATTTAATGTTGAAAAATGTAAAGTAGTTAAAATGGGTACTATAAAAGACAATACTAGTTATAAGCTAAATAACCATGAAATCATGAGTTCTCAGTGTGAAAGGGATTTGGGAGTTCTTGTGAGTAGTAGTCTTAAGCCAAGAGAGCAATGCACAGCAGTCAGAAATAAAGCAAACAGAATTTTAGGATTTATCTCAAGAAGCGTTAGCAATAGGACGGAAAAAGTTATTTTGCAGCTCTATCTTGCATTAGTTAGGCCCCATTTAGATTATGCTGTGCAATTCTGGTCACCCTATTATAGAATGGAAATTGAGTCCTTGGAGAGAGTGCAGCGAAGAATGACCAAGATGATACACAATATCAGAAATCTACCATATGAGGACAGATTAAAAAAACTTAATCTACATTCTCTAGAGAGGCGAAGAGTTAGGGGGGGATATGATTGAAGTGTATAAATGGTTTAAAGGGATTAACAAGGGAGATATTAATAAAGTTTTAAAAATTCATGATCAAACCAGAACTCGTAATAATGGATTTAAGCTTGATAAATTTAGGTTCAGAAGGGAAATTGGTAAAAATTGGTTTGGTAATAGAGTAGCTGATGCATGGAACAAGCTTCCTAGTAGGATAGTAAATGCCAATACCTTAGACACCTTCAAATGTAGATTAGATAGACATATGACAGAGGTAGGGTGGGTATGAATAGGTTAGTGCTTATTAGAAAAATCATAAAAAGAAAAATAGAATAAATAAGTAGAGTAGAATAGAATAGGTTAGACATGCTGAAAATACAATTCAAAAAATGGAGCTGCCTCGTGTGTGCCAGTAGGCATGTTGCAGTGTCCTCTATTCTTATGTTCTTATGTTCTTATTTTAAATGTTTGTGTGAGCACTACCGGGATAAATAGCTGTGTGCTATAAAAAAGAACTTAATTATGAATCAATATAAATACTCTAATTGTGAACTTGCAACACGAGGTTCTTGGTTTGCATGGTAATTGTGAACTTGCAACACTAGGTTCTTGGTTTGCATGGTACCTTACTCAAATGTAAAGTAGTAATATTTGAGTTGCATATGGTCTATAGAGGTCAAATGTGTGATTTGTCGAACTTCACGTCTGCAGCTTTAGTTATAACTAGGAGGTCCGTTAGGCTTCGAGATAAAACCAACACTAGCCTCCAAGAGGTTAGTGAGAAACAGCAACCCCATATGGACTAGGAAAAGCTGCTAATAATGGGTTTAAGTAACTCATTTTGATAACTAACCCATATATTTCCTTAGTGATAACTGTTCATTTGAAATCTCGGACTGATAACATTAAATTAAAAGGTTAGATCACAGATTTTAAATGTTTAAAAGGTTAGATCACAGATTCTAAATGTTTAAATGGTTAGATCACAGATTCTAAATGTTTAAAAGGTTAGATCACAGATTCTAAATGTTTAAAAGGTTAGATCACAGATTTTAAATGTTTAAAACGTTAGATTGCAGATTTTATATGTTTAAAAGGTTAGATCACAGATTTTAAATGTTTAAAACGTTAGATCACAGATTTTAAACGTTTAAAGCGTTAGATCACAGATTGTAAACGTTTAAAACGTTAGATCACAGATTGTAAACGTTTAAAACGTTAGATCACAGATTGTAAACGTTTAAAACGTTAGATCACAGATTTCAAATATTTGTGTGAGCGCTACTGGGATAAATAGCTATACTTGATAACCACAATATTAAAACCAACTATGTAATAACTCATTTGAATGATGTTCATCCACATACGTTTTTCTTAACTTATATGGCTTGGACACTTGGAAAGCCATAGAAATAAATAAAATCTGCATATCATATTTTTCTTAAGATCTACATGACTTTGAACTTGAGACTCCTTGCATGCTCTTGATAGCCATAAGTAGTGTTGATATTCTTATTTTTCTGGATTGGAGGCTTAGAAAGCCATGCAATGATAATAATAAATAATTACTGTTATGTTTTAAAACGTTTGCAGCATGGAGGCTTAAAAAGCCATGATTTGATAGCAATAAATACTTATCAACGTATTTCTTAAACTATTGTGACTTGGAGGCTTGTAGTGCCCTACTTAAAAAGCAATGAATACTTCTTCTTCTTCTTCGTCTACATCTTTTCCCACTTTTATGTGGGGTCGATGTTTCTGGCCAGTGTTCTTCATATGTTTCTGTCCTATACCTCATCATCCAACAGACCTTTAGATCTCAGGTCGTCATTGATGCAATCCATCCACCTAACGCGTTGGTGTCCCCCTCCCTCTCCTACCCTGTATATCCATTTCCATCACCCTCCTCCCAACATACTCTTCATCCCTCCTAACGACATGACCATACCATCTTACTCTACTTTCTTGTCATCCATTTGTAGTTTAAAAGGGGACACCGCCTAAGCGAAAAACCGCTATGTGCTTGACTCGAGAGGTGATGAACTCAAGTTTGACTTCACGGAGCGATAGTAAGGGCATCTAGCCTTTATGCCCCAACTGCATATGTGTCCATACCCAAATGAGGACGAACAGTGTAACATATTAAAAAAAAAATATTTTTAAAATGTTTGAGGTGTGGAGGCTTAGAAAGCCATACTTTGATAAGTCATGTGAAGGCTTAGAAATCCATGCATTGATAAGTCATGTGGAGGCTTAGAAAGCCATGCATTGATAAGTCATGTGGAGGCTTAGAAAGCCATGCACTGATAAGTCATGTGCAGGCTTAGAAAGCCATGCACTGATAAGTCATGTGGAGGCTTAGAAAGTCATGCACTGATAAGTCATGTGGAAGCTTAGAAAGCTATGTATTGATAAGTCATGAGGAGGCTTAGAAAACCATACTTTGATAAATCATGTGGGGGCTTAGAAAGCCATACTTTGATGACAGTAACTGAAGACTTTATCAATATTTATTTTAAATCCTCTTTGGTTTGGAGGCTTAGAAAGCCATGTTTTGATAGCAATAAATACTGTTCATCGATTCATTTATTAAAAACCTTTGTGGCATATAGGTTTAAAAGGCCATGCTTTGATAGCAATACATCCCGTTCATCGATGCATTTATTAAAAACCTTTGTGGCATGGACGGTTAAAATGCCATGCTTTGATAGCAATAAATACTCATCATTTATAATACCATGCTTTGATAGCAATAAATACTGTTCATTTATATATTTTTATTTTATTTGTGTACTGCTTGATTGATCCTCACAAATTTAAACGTCAATAGCATAACTTTATTCATTTTTTCTTCTGAAGTACCTATACATATCTTTACAAAATGTCCATATATTTTTTAACATATGATAATAAACAGCTATTCTAATTTACCTTTACAGTACTACGACAAAAAAAAAGCATATATACCTTATCAACTTTACCCTTGATCAAAATAATCCTCGTTTAATATGTCACTTATTACCCATTATGGGGGTGGAAAAAGTGTGTGTGAATGGGAAACAAAGACTGGATGTCTTTTCTAACACCCCCACGGTGGGTGCAATCACAAATCTGTCAACTCTTGTGGCCCTAATTAACTTTGCTCTTGATAAATAAGCATTTTTTTTTCGTTTTCAGGTATCGCAAATAATTCCTATTCGAACAAACACACACTTATAAGTGGAGAGGGTAAGGGTCTGAGGCTCGATTTCTTAAACAGTGTAAACCTAGGATACCAAATTGTTAGTTAGCTAGACACATACAAATGGATTTCATAAACGCATCTGAAGCGGTTCTGTTTATGGCTAGGATCCCACGTGGGATCCTAGCCATACACAGAACAGAGTCAGATGCGTTTATGAACTCCATTCGTGTCTAGCTAACTAAGAATATGGTATCCTAGGTTTACACTTTTTAAGAAATCCGTTCTGAGAGGGCAAGTGGTCTGTAAAACCGTGAGAGAAAAAAAAATCTAGCTAGCATATGCCGAGATTGTTGGTATCAGGAAAGATATCAGGTTGTAAGGCTTGGATACAAAACGACTCTCGGATAAAAGAAGTAGATTTTTGTCATTAAAGGCATCAAACCGTAAAACAGAGATGAAGCCAACCACTAGTCCCGTAAAACTGGGAGATGAAGCCAACCACTAGTCCCGTAAAACTGAGAGATGAAGCCAACCACTAGTCCCGTAAAACAGAGATGAAGCCAACCACTAGTCCCGTAAAACTGAGAGATGAAGCCAACCACTAGTCCCGTAAAACTGAGAGTCGAAACCAACCACTAGTCCCGTAAAACTGAGAGATGGAGCCAACCACTAGTCCCGTAAAATTGTGAGATGAAGCCAACCACTAGTCCGTAAAACTGAGAGATGAAGCCAACTACTAGTCACGTAAAACTGGGATTCAAAACCAAAGTTTTGATAATTGGAGCGCATTGTCTGGTAACATAAAATGGCATCCAACCGTGACTCGGAGACAAAACCAACCGCTAGTCCCGTAAAATTGAAAGACAAAACCAAAGCTCAGATTATTGGAGTAGGCTGTTGCTAGGAAGGGCATCCGGTAGTAAAACTAAGAGGCAAAGTCAATTAACTAGCCCTGGAAAACTGGGATACAGGACCAAAGCTCGAATAATTCGATTGTGTTGTTGGTAGGAAGGGCAACTGGCAGTAAAGTGAGGAAAAAATAGCCAGTTGTACCATCCGGAGTGGGTTGCTGTCAGGAAGGACAATTGGCAGTAATGTGAGAAAAAAAATAGCCAGTTGTACCATTCGGTGTGGGTTGCTGTCAGGAACAACACCTGTCAGTATAAAACTGAGACATAAACCACTATTCTGCTGGAGTCGAGTGAGAAACTGCTGTACGAACATGGGTAAAAGTTGTCACTGACCTTTAATTATCCTATTATTATTATTATTATTATCATTATTATTATTATTATTATTATTATTATTATTATCATTATTATTATTATCATCATCACTATTGTTGTTGTTATTATTATTATTGTTATTATTATTATTATTATTATTATTATTATTATTATTATTATTACTATTATTATTATTATTATTATTATTATTATTATTATTATTATTATTATTACCACTACTACCGTAGCAAAGCGGTAACGCTCTCGGCTTTGATTTTCCAGGATAGAAAGGGTACTCACTCAGAGTGACGGTCACACTTGCCAAAGCCAAAGTCTTTCGCTAGATGACACCAAGTCCTAAGTAGAAAAGAGAGTCCGTGACGTTAAAACAAATACATTATTATTATTATTATTATTATTATTATTATTATTATTATTATTATTATTATTATTACAAAGAACGGCAAAGGAATACCAAGAACAATAACAACAGGAGGAGAGGACAAAAGAAAATGGGAAAATTAGCCAAAAAAAAAGAAAAAAAAACGAATACTGGAATCAGGACAAAGAAACTAGAAAATGGGAAACAGCCAAAAAATAAGAAAAAAATTACACAAAAAACGGGAATAATAGAACATAACTTACGAAATATTGAGTTCATTATCGCCTTAAGAAACTTCCAATAATACAGTTTTATTGCATACCAAGAAAACAGAGACAAAGGAACAAAAGAATTATAGATAGATAGATCGATTGATAGAGATAGATTAAAAGAAAGATAGATTGATAGATCGACTGAGAGAGAGAGAGAGAGAGAGAGAGAGAGAGAGAGAGGTCAGGTCCTGGAAAATTTGATGACAAGTTTCAATTGAAAAATTAGCTCTCTCTCTCTCTCTCTCTCTCTCTCTCTCTCTCTCTCTCTCTCTCTCTCTCTCTCTCTCTCCAGTCTGAAGTATTGACTGGAGGTCTTGTGGAGGTAATCCTCAAATATCTCTCTCTCTCTCTCTCTCTCTCTCTCTCTCTCTCTCTCTCTCTCTCTCTCTCTCTCTCTCTCTCTCTCTCTCTCTCTCACACACACACATACACACACACATCTTTTCAGCACTGGAACATTAAAACTTTTAATTGGAAACGAAAAACGGATAAAATTAGAAGAAAATCTTCCAGACTCAGGGCTTGTTGACAATAAGTATATATAACTAATATTAAAATATAATTATAACAATAATAATAATAACTAATAATAATAATAATGATAACAATAACAATAACAATAATAATAATAATAATAATAATAATAATTAATAATAATAATAATAATAATAATAATAATAATAATAATAATAGTAGTAGTAGTAGTAGTAGTAATAGTAGTATGTATGTATGCATGTTCATGAAGTCATACCAGTTTCTAATCATTGAGTCTGATATGTTCTCTAAAATTAATTTCGGATATGAAGTCTTTCCCTAAATTGCAACAATGGCCCATATTCGCCATGAGGACGATGCATTAAAATCTTTCGGATGAGAGTCTCTCAGTCCTTCTCCCTCGACTATTCAAACTTTCGGAAACATTCCCTAAAATTATCGAAGAAGGGAGAGTCATAAACATATATGAATATATAATTGAAAAAGTTTGGAGTGATTACGATTTCAGGGACAGCTGAAGAAAGGGTAGTTATAATAATAATAATAATAATAATAATAATAAACTTTATTTCCATTTTACAATGGGTATTCGTCAGCCAGGACAAGCCCCAACCCCCCACTGTGATATCCACCCACAGCAGTTCCTGCCAGTAAACAGCTTAAACTCTCGGTCTTGGACGGGGACCGATCTTTCGACCTCGTGAATGCGAAGCCAGCGCGTTACCACTGTACTAGCCAGCAGGAAAAGGAGGAGGAGAAGGAAGATGAAAAGGGTGGAGGAGAAGGAGGAATAGGATATGAAGTAGCAGGAGGAAGAGGAGGAGAAGAGAAAGAAGATAGAGGAGGAGAAAGAAGATGGAGAAGAAGGAAGGGTAGGAAGAAGATATAAAGGAAAAGGAGGAGGTGCAGGGAGGAGGAGGAGGAGCAGGGGGGAGGGAGGAGAAAGGGGAGGAGGAGTCAAGTTTACATTTTACTTTTACAGTTCCCATATTTAATCTTTAAATGTATTCATATCTTTGCAGAATCCGTATTTGATGTTTCAGCGTATTTGTGTAATTTACATTAAACCGAATTCAATCTGCACACACACACACACACACACACACACACACACACACACACACACACACACACACACACACACACACTTAGTCTAAAATGGAACCGATCAGGAGACGGAAAGATACGAGCTTTGGGCTCTTTCCCGTAAACACAATTAGGTAATCACAATTAGGTAATCACACAAGTGCAAGAAGGACCAAGCTTGACTACTCGGTGGCTGGAGTACAACTTCAAGAGACAGAAAATGAGAGAGATCTAGGAGTAAACATACTAGCAGATTTGTCTCCAGAAATACATATAAATGGCATAGTAAGGGCAGCATATGCATTCTTATCAAATGTAAGGGTAGCCTTCAGGCACATGGACAAGGAAATGTTCAGAAATATTTATGTAACCTATGTGAGGCCAAAACTGGAATATGCAGCCCCCTTTTGGAATCCGCACTTGAAAAAGCACATAGCTAAGCTTGAAAAAGTTCAAAGACATGCCACGAAACTGGTGCCAAAAATACGCAATCTCAGTTATAATGAGAGGCTGAGGGAATTAAACTTACCATCACTCGAAGCTAGAAGAGTGAGGGGGAATATGGTGACAGTCTTTAAATTCCTTCATGGTTATGATAGAGTGGATAGGGATCGATATTTTGATATGGCTGGCTCTACAACTAGAGGTCATAGTTTGAAGCTTCGTAAGAAAACTTCTTTGCAGGATGTAAGGAAATACTTTTTCAGTGTAAGAGTAGTTGATAATTGGAATTCGCTAAGCGAGGAGGTAGTTAATGCTATCTCAATCCATAGTTTTAAGGACAGGTATGATAAGTATCACTAAGTCTAAAATGGAAGCGATGAGGAGACGGGAAGATACGAGCTTTGGGCTCTTTCCCGTAAACACAATTAGGTAATCACAATTAGGTAATCACACACAGAGGTGAAGCCATCACATCACATTACCTAATTTTTTGTGTAAACTGGGGAAAGCTCTTAAGCCGTTTACCTGATCCTGTGGTTCCATATATTGTTGAAATCTGTATCCTTCCCATTTATATTAACTTGTTAGTTAGTTTGATACACGAAATAATTGAATAATAAAAAAAAAATATCCACCTGTCAACAGTACTGAGTTAAGTTGCCAAGTAGTACAGCTGTCTTATTTTCTTCATTTATTTGCTTTTCTTTTAGCTTTCTCTTTTACTATTTTTTTTTAATTTTGTATATATATATTGAGTTAAATGTAAAGTCTAATCCTGTGATAACATATCTTGGTTAGCAAGTGACTTTATCAGTTAGGAAGAATATATAGCAGAAACAGGTGGGTGCCACCTCAGACACAAATTCGAATTTTCCTTCAGGTTTGACTTTTGTTTTGTTGCATTTTTTTTCTTTTTCTTTTTATCCTTAAATTACCATGGTCAAGTTTTTAAGTTAAGATGTGTGTTACCAGAAAAGAGATAAACTGAGTCACTAAATAGAACTTATATGGAGATATAAAAATTCTGTGTGAAGCTTAATTAAAAGTTTTTCTCTTTTTTTTTTTTCTCGTCTTCTTTCTATATTCTGTGAGAGGGAGAACATAAAAATGGCGCCATCTCTGTCCCAAACCTCTCCCATCCATGGGTCGGTAGGAGGGGTAGCCATTAGGAGACTTAAACAGAAAATCAAGAATTTAGAGGCAATGGTTATAAGCCTTGATGATAAAATTCAGAATATGGATGGAGAAATGAAAGAGAATGAAACACTCAGAGAGCAAATAAGATCTTTGGAGGAAGCAAATAAAGCGCAAGGGCAGGAGAGAAAGGAACTAGAAAAAAGAATAAAGAAGCTGGAAGGGGAAAAGAGTCAACTAGAATCTAGAATTTCTAAACAAGAAGATAAAAACAAACAGCTGAATGACAACCTAAAGGAATTAGATGTTAGTTCACTGCTCTCTTCTGAGAGAGACGAGATTGCTGCTTGGAATGTCCAGATTAAGCAAAACATTGAACAGTTCAGAAAAGAGTTCCAGGAGCTGAATATGGAAGATGATGCCATGAAATCTTCCTTTGCTGATGCACTAAAGGGGAATGTGGCAGTAAAAGAGGCTGTAAAGGTGGTGGCACTGGAAAACATACAAACAGTTGACTATAAAGAGACAGTAATCGAAAAAATGAAAGACGTTGCGATGGAAAGGGCAAACCCACTCATCAGACAGGCACTTGATAAGGAGAAGACAGTGGTAATCTCAGGCATAAGCGAATCCCAGGAGCCAACATGGCAGGGGAGACTTGAAGAAAATAAAGCTAGGGTTGTAGACCTGATGAGAAAGCTTGGAGTAGTTTGTGGTCCTGAGGATATTGTAAACATACACCAACTAGGTAAATATTCGAGGGAAGAAAAGCCGAGACCAACAAAAGTAACCTTTGAGAGAGGGGAAACATGTAGGGAAATATTGTTGAGAAAAAAAAGACTAAAAGACCTTCAAGAATTCAAAGAAGTGTTCATTAGACGATACAGAACACAGGAAGAGATGGGAAAGATCAAAAACTTGTTGCAAGAGGCAAGAAGGTTAAATGATGAAAGAAATGAAGAACAGAAGAAAAATTTTCGTTTCAGAGTTCTTCCAGACAAAGGGGAGATAAAGAAGATAATGACAGAAGATCAGGGGATGGGGCCTCATTAAGATTGTTATACACAAATGCTGATGGATTAGCTGGTAAGGCAGTAGAATTAAAAGATAGGATTCACAACAGTAAGGCAGATATAGTAGCAATTACAGAGACTAAGTTGAGTGAGGACATAAACAGTGTCACAGTTTTTCCTAAGGGCTTCAGAATACTAAGGGTTGAAAGATCTGAGAGGACTGGTGGAGGGATAGCACTGCTCATAAGTGAAAGGATTCAAGTTGAAGAAATAAACTTGGCTATAGAAAGTGAGTTCAAGGAATTTCTTGTTGCTCACATAAATACTGGGTCAGAGAGCATTATAATAACTGTTGTATACAACCCACCAAGGAACCAAAATAGGCTTGAAGTTTATGAGGAAAGTCATATAGGTACTATTGAAGGAATAAACTCAGTTGTTAACATGGCACGGGAAAAAAAATGTAGGATTTTGATTATGGGAGACTTTAATCATAAAGAGATAGATTAGATAAATCTTGACCCACACAGTGGTGAGGACTCATTCGGGGCAAGATTCCTAGATTGCGTACAAGGGAATTTCCTACACCAACATGTAATGGAACCAACAAGGGCCAGGGGTGGGGATGAGCCATCACTACTTGATCTAGTGTTCACAGATAATGTGTTGGATATTGAAAAATTTGAGTATGAACCACCAATTGGAAAGAGTGACCACTGTGTGTTGTTGATGGAGTATATCATTGAAGATATTCTTCCTGAGAGTAGAGGCACTGAGGACATGAGGAGGAACTATCGGAAAGGAGATTACATCAAAATGAATGAGCTTTTTGCAGTTATTGACTGGAGAACCTTATTTTACAACAAATCTGTACAAGAAATGTATGACATCTTTTGTGAGAAATATGGGAAGATAGTAGATTGCTGCATACCTGTCACCAAAGTAGGTGTAATTAATGCCAGAGAGAAATGGTTCGATAATGGGTGTAAAAGAGCTAAGGAGTGAAGAGACAAATGCTGGAAAAGGTATAGGAGGAAAAAAAACATAAATGCCTGGCAAACCTACAAAAGAGCAAGAAATGACTACCTAAGTAAAAGGAGAGAGGCAGAGAGAGACTATGAGAGGGACATCACCATGAAGGCTAAAGAAAATCCCAAGCTTTTCCACAGCTTTATCAGAGGAAAACTGAAGGTAAAAGAACAGGTTTTAAGGCTAAAGAGAGCGGATGGAAGCATCACTGAGACGGATGAAGAGATCTGCAAAGAATTGAACAAGGAGTTTCAGTCAGTATTTACAGTAGAAAATACCCCACCCCCTCAGATTGCAGTGATAGAAGCTCAAGGGCCGGTATTAGAGAACATCAACCTTACTGCCACAGAGGTATGCAAAGCGCTGATGGATTTAGATGTTCATAAAGCTACAGGTCCTGATGACATATCCCCTCATGTGCTTAAAAAATGCGCAAACACAATATCAGTGGCACTAAGTATCATATTTAAGGAGTCACTGGAGTCGGGGGAGATTCCAAGATGCTGGAAACAAGCAAATGTGATACCTATCTTCAAAAAGGGAAGGAGGGATACGGCTCTGAACTATAGACCAGTTTCCTTGACCAGCATAGTTTGCAAAGTTATGGAGAAACTACTAAGGAAACATATCTCTCTTCACTTGGAATCCTTCAACTTTTTGTCAGTGAGGCAACATGGCTTCAGAGAAGGTAGATCAACAGTAACAAACTTATTAGAATTTTATGATGAGGTAAGCCAAATCTTACAGGAAAGAGAGGGCTGGGCAGATTGCATATTCCTAGACTTCCAGAAAGCATTTGACACTGTTCCACATGGGAGACTTATTAGGAAGCTGCAATCAATGGCTAGAATAGGTGGAAATGTTTTGGAATGGTTAAAAACTTACTTAGAAGGAAGGGAACAGAGGGTTAGAGTAAGACACTCAGTGTCTGAATGGAGAAGAGTTAGTAGTGGAGTTCCACAGGGTTCAGTTTTAGGGCCACTTTTGTTCATTGTATATGTAAATGACCTACCATAGTCTGTAAATTCATTCATGAATATGTTTGCAGATGATGCAAAGATTGTGAAGAAAGTAAAAAACGAGAAGAATGGTAGAGAACTTCAGGAGGATCTAAATAATCTGCATGAGTGGTCAGAAAAGTGGCTAATGAAATTCAATACTTCAAAATGTAAGGTAATGAGAATGGGTACAAGTGCAAGAAGGCCCAAGCTTGACTACTCGGTGGCTGGAGTACAACTTCAAGAGACAGAAAATGAGAGAGATCTAGGAGTAAACATACTGGCAGATTTGTCTCCAGAAATACATATAAATGGCATAGTAAGGGCAGCATATGCATTCTTATCAAATGTAAGGGTAGCCTTCAGGCACATGGACAAGGAAATGTTCAGAAATATTTATGTAACCTATGTGAGGCCAAAACTCGAATATGCAGCCCCCTTTTGGAATCCGCACTTGAAAAAGCACATAGCTAAGCTTGAAAAAGTTCAAAGACATGCCACGAAACTGGTGCCAGAAATACGCAATCTCAGTTATGATGAGAGGCTGAGGGAATTAGACTTGCCATCACTCGAAGCTAGAAGAGTAAGGGGGGATATGGTGACAGTCTCTAAATTCCTTCATGGTTATGATAGAGTGGATAGGGATCGATATTTTGATATGGCAGGCTCTAGAACTAGAGGTCATAGTTTGAAGCTTGGTAAGAAAACTTCTTTGCAGGATGTAAGGAAATACTTTTTCAGTGTAAGAGTAGTTGACAATTGGAATTCGCTAAGCGAGGAGGTAGTTAATGCTATCTCAATCCATAGTTTTAAGGACAGGTATGATAAGCATCACTAAGTCTAAAATGGAACCGATGAGGAGACGGGAAGATACGAGCTTTGGGCTCTTTCCCGTAAACACAATTAGGTAATCACAATTAGGTAATCACACACACCCACACTTCAGAGAAGGTAGATCAACAGTAACAAACTTATTAGAATTTTATGATGAGGTAAGCCAAATCTTACAGGAAAGAGAGGGCTGGGCAGATTGCATATTCCTAGACTTCCAGAAAGCATTTGACACTGTTCCACATGGGAGACTTATTAGGAAGCTGCAATCAATGGCTAGAATAGGTGGAAATGTTTTGGAATGGTTAAAAACTTACTTAGAAGGAAGGGAACAGAGGGTTAGAGTAAGACACTCAGTGTCTGAATGGAGAAGAGTTAGTAGTGGAGTTCCACAGGGTTCAGTTTTAGGGCCACTTTTGTTCATTGTATATGTAAATGACCTACCATAGTCTGTAAATTCATTCATGAATATGTTTGCAGATGATGCAAAGATTGTGAAGAAAGTAAAAAACGAGAAGAATGGTAGAGAACTTCAGGAGGATCTAAATAATCTGCATGAGTGGTCAGAAAAGTGGCTAATGAAATTCAATACTTCAAAATGTAAGGTAATGAGAATGGGTACAAGTGCAAGAAGGCCCAAGCTTGACTACTCGGTGGCTGGAGTACAACTTCAAGAGACAGAAAATGAGAGAGATCTAGGAGTAAACATACTGGCAGATTTGTCTCCAGAAATACATATAAATGGCATAGTAAGGGCAGCATATGCATTCTTATCAAATGTAAGGGTAGCCTTCAGGCACATGGACAAGGAAATGTTCAGAAATATTTATGTAACCTATGTGAGGCCAAAACTCGAATATGCAGCCCCCTTTTGGAATCCGCACTTGAAAAAGCACATAGCTAAGCTTGAAAAAGTTCAAAGACATGCCACGAAACTGGTGCCAGAAATACGCAATCTCAGTTATGATGAGAGGCTGAGGGAATTAGACTTGCCATCACTCGAAGCTAGAAGAGTGAGGGGGGATATGGTGACAGTCTCTAAATTCCTTCATGGTTATGATAGAGTGGATAGGGATCGATATTTTGATATGGCTGGCTCTAGAACTAGAGGTCATAGTTTGAAGCTTGGTAAGAAAACTTCTTTGCAGGATGTAAGGAAATACTTTTTCAGTGTAAGAGTAGTTGACAATTGGAATTCGCTAAGCGAGGAGGTAGTTAATGCTATCTCAATCCATAGTTTTAAGGACAGGTATGATAAGCATCACTAAGTACAAAATGGAACCGACCAGGAGACGGGAAGTTGCGATCTTTTTGCTCTTTCCTTCTCTTACTTCCAACCTGGATTCTCTCTCTCTTCGCCGTAAGGTATTTTCCCTTTCTCTTTTCTGTCGCTACTACTTCCATCGCTGTTCTGATGAGTTGGCGAGTTGCATCCCTCCTCCACTGCCGAGGCCGCGTAACACTCGCCAAGCGGCCTCATCTCACAGGTACTGTGTGGAGATTTGTAGCTCGCGGATTGGTCGGTGCAGCGACTGCTTCTTCCCATCTACCTCCAGACTCTGGAACTCTCTTCCTCCTTCTGTCTTTCCTAATTCTTGTGACTTTCATACTTCAAAAAGCAGATCTATCGTCATCTCAGAGCCTAGTCCTCCATATCTCTGGGTCCTCTTTTCTTTGACTGTTTTTTTTCTGTCTGTCGTTTTCCTTTGTGTGACATTACCTCATCTCTGCCTTGCCCTTAACCTTTTTCTTTTCCTTCGTCTTGATATTTTCTCGTGCCCGGGCCTTTGTTGATGAGGGCAGTTTCTGCCTGTCCCGGTGTCACACTCTTATAAAAAAAAAAGCACAATTAGATAATTACAATTGGATAATTGCGCACACACCCACAAAATCCATACTTCCCCTTATAAAGGGGGTGGCTGATTAAAAAAAAACACGCACAAAAACCATAATCCGCCTTATAAGGGGGTGGCTGAATCTAAGCAAAAAACCTAACTCCTTGTAGGAGTAAAATGCAAAGGAGGGGATTTTCCAGTCCCTTCCCCCCCCCTCCCCATCTTTTAAATGTGTTTTACATCTTTTACATTACCCATCCATAATTTGTAAATATGTTTACGAAATCTGGATAATTAATTGTTCTTTAGAAGTACATTAGATGTAGTACGTAAACAAACTCTTTGAAATGATTTTATAATTTGGACCTCATTAAATTCTAATTAACTAAGTAATTTCTTTAATGTTGTTGCTCCGGTTTTACGCCATGGACTCCCTTTTCTACCAAGGGCTAGGACGGTTGCCTTCTTCCGAAGGACTTGTTTTGGCAGATTCGTTACCCTGAGTGCATGCCCTTGCTAACCTCAGACCGTGAAGTAATTTCTTTAATAAAAAATTATAGACCATACGGACGCTTAACAGCATAAGATAAACAAAATACTTTTCTTTACTTTATAAAAATCCTTTTGACGATTAGAGTGCTAAAAAAAAACATAAATAAGGGACGAAATACAAAGGATGAAATTCCATATTCCCTCGCTCCACCCCCTTTTGCTCGGTTCTTAAGACAGGCAGAGGAAAATGCAAGCTGTATATCCTGTCCCCTGCCCCAGGAGAAAGATATCTCTCTCTCTCTCTCTCTCTCTCTCTCTCTCTCTCTCTCTCTCTCTCTCTCTCTCTCTCTCTCTCTCTCTCTCTCTCTCTCTCTCTCTCTCTCTATATATATATATATATATATATATATATATATATATATATATATATATATATATATATATATATATATATATATATATATATATATAGAGAGAGAGAGAGAGAGAGAGAGAGAGAGAGAGAGAGAGAGAGAGTTTGTCCCTCTCTTTTATATATCTGATTTCCCCCCACCACAGTATTATCCTATTTATCTGCATCCGTAGAGAGAGAGAGAGAGGGGAGAGAGAGAGAGAGAGAGAGAGAGAGAGAGAGAGAGAGAGAGAGAGAGAGAGAGAGAGAGAGAGAGAGAGAGAGAGAGAGAGAGAGAGAGAGAAACTAGGTATTGTTGTTTTACCTTCACTGGGGCGTGTTAAGTGGATCTTCAAACTTCTTGAAGAAATTATATTACTTTTGAACGATGAAAAGATGCTGTCAAGACGACACTATTGTCCCTTTGACGCTACAGACCGGTTAAAAGGTGGATGCATTAAGAAAAAAATTCAAATTTTAAATATAAATTTTTTCATGGGCAACTTTCCCCAGATTATAAGTTCGTTTTAAAGGGCGGTTTACACGGTCAAACGGTTCGTCGAACGCGGTTCGACAGACAAGTGTTTGAAGTGACGTTCGAAAGTGTTAACGGGGTATTTGGTTGTCGAACACGCAAATACCCCGTTCACACGTTCGAACATCACTTCAAACACTTGTCTGTCGAACCGCGTTCGACGAACCGTTTGACCGTGTAAACCGCCCTTTAGACTCAACGGTCGGATGTCATTCCCTTGACACCAGCCATCTCCATTCCCATGTTTATATGGGATCGTTGTATTCCAATAGACCCATAGAAACTTCATTTACACACAAAACATCCATATTCATATGTTACATATATAGATACATACTTACATACATAGCTACATACATATATGTATGCGTAGATATACATGCACACTAAAATACATACACACACACATTACACATATAGGAACAGACATACATAGCTATTTACAGACATGCAGGCATAAATACAAAGTGTCCTCGAAAATATTTAAATATCTACCAAGCTATACGAACAGACTGACAAATAAAGAGCTAAATATACAAACAAAAAGATAGTTCAGTAGACATATATAGAGAGAATGATTTAGATAATCCACACAAAGACAGAAACAGAAAGACAAAAAGAAAAAGAACAAAACAAAATACCAAATAGATGCAATGAGAGAAAGATAAATACATAGAAAGATAAACAGCCAGAAAGGCGGAGAGATATACACTGCCAGATAAGACAGACGATCTGATATGCTAATTCAATAAGATGTGTTCAAGGCACTAGACAATAGCATTAATAGAACGAGAGTGTATTCTCCAGGAAACAGAGAGAGTTCGGTGTTTCAAAAACATATTGCGAGAGTTCAGTGTTTCAACAACCTTTCATTAACTATATTGCGTTTTCACGTGTAGAACACATTCATAAATTGGCGTGAGTTCACTGATGCACAATGGAACACAATATTAGTCATAGAATAAACCCTAAGCAGTACTGTTCCCATAGAGCAATATTGCACGGAGAACCGAGAGAGAGAGAGAGAGAGAGAGAGAGAGAGAGAGAGAGAGAGAGAGAGAGAGAGAGAGAGAGAGAGAGAGAGAGAGAGAGAGAGAGAGAGAGAGAGAGAGAGAGAGAGACCTGATTACAAACCTGCCCTAGATTTAAGCCATCCTCCATTCTGGCTTTACCAAAGCAATCACACGCAAGATGTCAATAGAACATAACCCCATCACCTCCTTTGATAATACTTTCTTGTTATGAGGTTTATCATAACATTTTCAATTAAAAAAAATACTCAAACAAGAAAAATACACACACACACACACTCACACTTCGGTGATATGTTCCATATCTCTATTGTTTCACTCAGGGAAATAGGTTAAGAGCGAGGAGTCCCTCAGCGAATTCAGAAGACCCTTGCAACTTGTATTTGAAACGACAGACCCATTACGCTCTGTTGCTTGCAGTTAAGATGAGAAAGGGCAATGACAAGGCTGCAAACACCCATGACGATGGCAATTGGGCAAAACTGCCTCTATAATAGTGGAAGCTGCAAGCATACGATGTTGTTTCGGTTTTACGTCAAGGACTCCCTTTTCTAACAAGGGCTAGGACGGTTGCCTTCTTGCGAAGGACTTGCTTTGACAGATGTAGTCGTCATCCTGAGTGCATGCCCTTGCTAACCTCAGACCGTGATGGGGCGCGAACCCTCGACCTGACGCTTCAGAGTAGCGG
>JAXCGZ010009827.1:40000-74378 GCA_037179515.1 Halocaridina rubra | reverse complement strand
ATGATGTGAAGCCCTTTACATCACACAGAGATATGTTTGGTTTATTGTATGCTTAATTTTATTTTCATCTTAACTTTCAGATCGTTTTGGTCCTGATGCCTTCAGTGGTCCGCCACCTGGTTTCCCCCAGGTACGTCCACCCAACTTCCGTCCAGATGGTCCAAGTGGTAGGGTGGGACCAGGAGGTTTCAACAGTTTTGTACCAGTTCCTGGATTTGGACCTCCTGGGACAGCGGGAGCTGCAGGAGGCCCACCAAGGATGATGGGAGGACCACCCCCTGGACCTCGTGGTCCTGCGGGAATGAGAGGTGAAAATTTTGGACCAGTAGGCATTGGCATGTTGTCTGGGCCCAGTGGACCAGGTATGTTCTGATATATGATTGCTTGTGTTGAGTATTTAATTGTCTGCATATTGTATGGATAGAAATTTATGGCTATGATGTGGGAGGACATGAGGATTTGTGTGTTGAGACAGAGGATTTAAGGTGATTTGGAGATGATTGATCGGCTGTGGTGACCCCAGACAGCAGAAACCCAAAGATATGATGATTGATGACAGATCAAGAGTATTGCAGATGTATTTGATTATTCAATTAGCTCTTTTCCAAAATAATTTTTTCTCATATGTGCTTTTTGGTTTTTTCCTAAAAATCTTTTGTTTTACTCATACTTGGTTTAGAAATAAGTGGTATACAGTAATAATATATTTTATTAGTGACTTAAAATGTAGAATTCAAAGTAGCTTTTGACTTCTGAAAATGTCTTATTCAAAATTTCTCACAGTTAACAGTTGACCTTGGAAATTATCTCATACAGTGCGCTGTATTTTAAAAAACACTTGGTAAAGTTGAATAGAGGTCATATTGACATTTTTGTCCTTTTTTGCGACATTACGGAGCGGATATGATCTTGGCCTGGGGTTGGATTGGCTTTCACAGTCTCTTGTCGATACCAATTAATTTGGGTTATTAGGGGGTCGGTGATTTCATATAGGTCGACCTGAATATTCAGCTGTTACCTTGAGATTTCTGTGTTCACGTGTTTGGAGAGATGGGCTTGGGACCTGCTATATAGTAGGTATTTAGTCAGGCTCTAGTGTTAACACTGTCCCTTGCCTCAGCCTTTCGTAAGAGACATTTAAATATTAGTAGAACTTGGTGCAGATTGCACAAATGATATCATATTGTTTGTATTCTTTCATTTTAGGATTTGGTCCCAGAGGCATGCATGCTCCAGGAGGGTTTAGTGCTCCAAGAGGATTGTTGGGACCTCCTCCATTAGGACTTGGATCTGTTCTTGGTGGCCGTCCACCTCTTCTGGGAGAAATGGCAGGAAGACCTAATGGACCAGGTATTGTATCTAACTGAATCTCATTAGTTTTATATGGTAGGAAAAGGCCCATTAACCCTTTCCCTGTGTGCTGTTGACAAAACTAATTATACCTCAGTATGAGGGGGGGGATAGTTTCTTCTGCACCTAGTGCAAAACTTTCATGCTTTCTCCCTTGACATCATAAAGGTTACTAATTCATTTTGGGTCCTCTGACTGGATAAAACATTGACTTATTTATGATAACGCTGCAAAAGATGACAAGTATTGGTATCCACTTTACTACCACATGAGGGAATGGTGTGGTAATTTTAAATTGTGGCTGCCCACTGGGATGTTTGCAGCTTACATCCTGAAAAAATGTCCCTAATTGATACCTTCACAAGTAAAAGGTGAAATAAAACTCCAGGAAAATTATATGTAGGACTCATTAATTTTGGTTGGTAACCTTCTCTGAGAACAAAACAAGAATTCACAGATCTGTTGAGGTCACGAATTTATGAGGTACTTCACATGATATTCCTTGTGTTTCTTTAATTGGCCTGTAACTACCATTTTAGACTGTATGGTAACAGTTAACTATTATAGGTTTATTTTGTTAGGCTTGTCTTTTCCCGAAGCTCACTCTACCACTGAGTTACTGCGGCCTCCTTTTGTATTCACGAAAATAGCTGTTAACATGATGTGCGTTCATAAAAAAAATGTGCTGATGATGATAGTAATAAAGTTTTAGAAATTATAAAGTGTAGAGCTCAATTTTTTCTTTGCAAAGAAACTGAAATAATGGATCAGTTAAGCAGCATTACAGTTAAGGACTGAATACAATCGAAGGTTCCATGTATTGAAAATATGTAGAGATGGTTTATATCTCACTAGTAGCTTGCAGGGTATTTCAAAGGAACAGAAGCAGACTGGAGATGGCTATTAAGTCTCTCTCTCTATTTCTTTGCATGTGACTTCATATCCCCTTTGCACCATCTGTTGACAAAAAGTGAATCCTGTGAAATTTTTTTTTAGTCCCTCTGCGCCATCTATTGACGAAAAATGAATCCCGTTGAATTTTTTTTATCGTTGCCTCAAAATGTTGATGTTGGAGTGGAGTGACAAATAACTGCTTTCTCCTGGTTCCACACACACACACATAAAAGCTCTCCTACTTACAAATAACCGAGTTACAAATATTCACAGATATGAACAAAAACTACCCAGTATCTACCCATGTATTACTGTACTATACTGTACTGTATTATTACATTAATATTGCTGTATTAAAATTCATATATACTGTACTTTATACTTTATGTTCTCTGTCATAGTTAAGTGTCTTTAGTCTAAGCATATGTATGCATTGTACAGTACTTTTTTTTTACTTAAACTAAACTTACGAACGGACTTATTGAACCTAACTTGTTCGTAAGTTGGAGAGCATATATATATATATATATATATATATATATATATATATATATATATATATATATATATATATATATATATATATATATATATATATATATATATATATATATGAATAATTTTTACCCTGCCTGGGACTTGAACCTAGGACACATATTTACTGTGTCAGGGTGCTACCAAGTACACAGAAGGTTAAAAGGGAAACAAACCTAACAGCTATATCTACTATACTAGGAATGAACGCATTTTATCTGACTGCCACTCTGTTCATATTACAGTTTCCCCCAACCTCACTCGTGACTTCATTTTCGCCTTTAATTCAAATCTTAATATCTTTTGGAACCAACAATAATCATATATGCACATTACCATATGTGAAAACATGAATAATTTTTACCCCGACTGGGACTTGAACCTAGGACACATAATTACTGTGCCAAGGCGCTACCAACTACACCACAGAAGGCTAAAAGGGAAACAAACCTTACAGCTATATCTGCTATGCTAGGAATGAACTTATTATATCTGAATGCCACTCTGTTCATAGTAGATTCCCCTAACCTCACTCGTGGCTTTGTTTTTTGCATTCAATTCAAATCTCAATCACATTTGGGACCAACAATAATCAAATATGCATATTACCATATGAACAGAGTGGCATTTAGATAGAATGCGTTCATTCCTAGTGTACCAGGTACAACTGTAAGGTTTGTTCCCCTTTTAACCTTCTGTGGTGTAGTTGATAGCACCTTGGCACAGTAATTATGTGTCCTAGGTTTAAGTCCCAGTTGGGGTAAAATAAATATATATATATATATATATATATATATATATATATATATATATATATATATATTTCTTAGAATAACGCGAAGATAGGGTCTCAGAAGTGACGGGTAATGTGAAAATCGCGTAATGTAACGAGTCATTTTCCATAAGAAACCATGATAATGGGCATAGATATGTTTCACACCCGTACATAGACACACTATACCAAAGATATAAGATAAGTAAAACATATTTTATAAGTACATAACAAAGCAAAAAGTCCGGTAGTTATTTATATTAACATGCAAGTAGTGTACATTATAAAAGATATACAGTTTTACTCTACAATAAACAAATTAATGCACTCTATTATGCGTTGGGCAACAGGCATACACTGGGACGTGCATGGTGTCGGTGAGCACGAGGATGCGGGAGAACGAACCTCTATCTGCAAACGTTTTTGCTCTAGCACGCTTTTTCCCTGACGATATTATATGGCAAGCTTGTTTGCTGTTTGTTCTTAATGCTTTTTTTCCATTCTCTCCATTATATCTGATCGCATTAAGCGGTAGAAGAGGAGGATGTGGTAGAACGAATCCCTATCTGCAAACGTTTTTCCGCCTCCGTATCAGCTGATGCACTCTCGCACGCTATTTCCCTGACGATTTTATATCGCAAGTTTGTGTGCTGTTTGTTCTTAATGCTCATCCACGTACTGTACTTAGTATTTTTTCCAATTTCTCCATAATATCCGATCGCATTAAGCTGTAGAAGAGAGGTTGCGGGAGAACGAACCTCTATCTGCAAACGTTTTGCCGCCTCCGTATCAGCTGATGCACTCTCGCACGCTATATCCCTGACGATATTATATCGCTAGTTTGTTTGCTGTTTGTTCTTCATGCTTTTTTTTTCCCATTCTCTTCATAATATCCGATCACATTAAGCAGTAGAAGAGGAGGAGGATGCGGGAGAACGAACCTCTATCTGCAAACGTTTTGCTGCCTCCGTATCAGCTGATGCGCTCTCGCACGCTTTTTTCCTGACGATATACAAACCTTAGTACAAACACAGTTAGAACAACCGATATATCCACGCAGAATGCTGGGTAAAGAGACACTGAAGCACATGGCAGCATGGTGGAAAAGTGCCTCCGAGGCGGTCGATTATTTACTAAAATGAATTTTTTTTTTCTAATTTTTTGTATGGGCGTTATTTGTGTATTTCTTATTTTTTTACTATTATTTTTTGGGGGCATTATTCCAATTTCACGGATTTTAAATGCATAAAACTCAAACTAGATATATATATATATATATATATATATATATATATATATATATATATATATATATATATATATATATATATATATATATATATATATATATATATATATATATATATATATATATATATATATATATATATATATATATATATATATATATATATATATATATATATATATATACTGTATAAGGCATTTTTCCCCTGATAAGAGGAGTGGCTGAGTCAAGGCATAATCCTCTGACTCTTTGGGTAGAGAAAATACAGAGGAAGTGTTTACCAGTCCCATCACTCTGTCCCATTCAGTCGACTTACGACACTGAGGAAGTGTTGTATGGCTATCCTCTACCAGTGTAGTATTATATATCTTAGCGTGTAGTATTACATATCGTAGCGTGTAGTATTAATGTATCGTAGCCGGCGGTATAGCACTGGTGTATTTGTAGTCGTGTATATAATTGTAGATTTGCTGCCACCTCACAACAGACCAGTTCTCACTCATGCTAGGTGATAATAGATATGCGAAGATACTTAACACTTAATTTGTTTACGAGTTACAATTAACTAAGCCTCAATGCCCCTGTCCCCTTAACGTAATGTTACCTGTATAGGCGCCCACAATACTCTGACTTTCCCTCTCGTGGAAGGATCCTTTTTACAACCTCGGGTCGTTCAAACACAAAGAGATGGCGGGCATAGTTCTTGGTCATGCCTCCACCAATAGGATTTCAGAGAAAGGGGAACACACCGTAACCTATGGTGAGGGGACATCTAAAACATTACGATTTGCTGCCAAGTTGAGCTTGGTCTCAGACAACAGAGGAAACCACATGAGATTTCTAGCTTGCACATGAGACACTCATGGGCGTGGCATTTATACGTCACTCCTTACAGCCCAATCCTGAAATACGCTATGTCTTGTAAAGCGTTAACACATAAATGATGGCTATCATCTGTTAATTACATATTATTCTAGACCATAAAAAGAGCATAATTATCTAAGTGGATTTCTTTTCTGTATTACATATCAAAGTTTCCCTATGCTCCTTAATACATACTAAAGTTTCCTGAAAAAGATTTCATTGTCAAGGGTACAGTCCATATACACCTAGTTCTCAGAATAACGCCTAGATAGGTTCTAAGAAGTGACGGGTAAATGGATATCTGCGTAAAAAAACGAGTCATTTTCCATAGGAAACAATGATAAAGGGCATAGATACTTTCCACATCCTTACATAGACACACTATGCCAAAGATATAAGATAAGTAAAACTTATTTTATAAGTACATAACAAAGCAGAAAGACCTGTAGTTATTTATATTAACATGCAAATAGTGTACAGTATACAAGATATACAGATTTACTGTACAGTAAACAAATTAATGCACTCTATAATGCGATGGGCAACAGGCATACTCTGGGACGTGCATGGTAGCCAGTGTTGCCAGAAAAGCGGATGTTTTTATTTTCAATTGTATTGTACATTTTAGGATATATATTAATTACAAGATGGTAGTACTGTAATTTAAATAAAAATGTACTTCACCTTTAAGATATTTGAAAGAACTTACCAGATTACATGTATATTTTCTATATTTATCATTTCTCTTTTTCATATATTCTGGCAACACTGATGGTGGCAGTGAGCATGAGGATGCAAACGTTTTGCGGCCTCCGTGCCAGCTGATGCACCCTCGCACGCTATTCCCTGACGATATTATATCGAAAGTTTGTTTGCTGTTTGTTCTTAATGCTTTTTTTCCATTATCTTCATAATATCCGATCACATTAAGTGGTAGATGAGGAGGAGGCTGCGGGAGAACGAACCTCTATCGGCAATCGTTTTGTCACACTTCCATATAAGCTGATGCACCCTCGCTATTTCCCTGACAATATTATATAAAAAATTTGTTTGCTTTTTTAAATTTTCTTCATAATATTCAATCGCATTAAGCGGTAGAAGAAGAGGAGGATGCGGGACAACGAACCTCTCTTGGCAAACGTTTTGCTACTTCCGTATCAGCTGATGCACCTTCGCACGCTATTTCCCTGATGATATTATATTGAAAATATGTTTGCTGTTTGTTCTTAATGCTTTTTTTCAAGTTTCTTCTTAATATCCGATCGTATTAAGCGGTAGAAGAGGAGGAGGATGGCGGAAAAGTGCTTCTGAGGCGGTCGATTTTTTACTAAAATGAATATTTTTTTGTTTTGTTTTTTGCATGGGTGTTATTTGTGAATTTGGTATTTTTTTACTTGTATTTTTTAGGGGCGTTATTGCAATTTCGCTGATAAAAAAAAATGCGGAAAAAACGAACAAGGTGTATATAGAACATGTGATTTCCAAAAACGACAAACAAAAGAAAATTATGTTCTCACAACAATCATTCTAATTAAAGAATTTCAATTAGCAAATAAAGACTGTTTAATTAAGTACCATTACATTATGTAGCTATCAATGAGTGACAAAATGACTATTAGTTTATTTCATTAAAGAAAAACTAGACATTTTCGTCTAAAAGACAACTATTCAATAAAGCACTTTAATAGTAAAGAGAAAAACATGTTCTCGCAACAATCATTCTAATTAAAGAATTTCAGTTAGCAAAATAAAAACTGTCTATATTAAGTTTTCACAAGTACATTATGTAGCTATCAATGAGTGACAAAATGACGATTAGTATATTGCAGTAAAGAGAAAAACATTTTCATCTAAAAGACAACTATTTAATAATACACTTTAATAGCAAAAAGAAAATAATTAAAAGTGGTTACAGGACCATTTTTAATTATTTTCTTTTTGCTATTAAAGTGTATTATTGATAAGTTGTCTTTTAGAAGAAAATATTTATTTTCTCTAATAAACTAATAGTCATTTTGTCACTCATTGCTAGCTACATAATGTACTTGTGAATACTTAACTTATTTACGAGCTACAATTAACTCTAAAGCTCACTGCCCCCGTCCCCTTAACGTAATGTTATCAGTATAGGCGCCCACAATACTCTCACTTTCCCCGCTCGTGGAATGACCCTGTTTATAACCTCAGGTTATTAAAAGAGATGGCGGGCATAGTTCTTAGTTGTGCCTCCACTATTAGGATTTCAGAGAAGGGGAACACTCCATAACCAATGGTGTGGGGGCATCTAAAACAATACAACCTGCCGCCAATTTGAGCTTGGTCTCAGAGAACAGATTTCTAACTGGCACATGGGACACTCATGGGCGTGGTATTTATACGTCAGAAGTATTGTAGCCCCCTCCCTCAGGGGATATATATATATATATATATATATATATATATATATATATATATATATATATATATATATATATATATATATATATATATATATATATATATACAGTGGTGACCCCACCCACGAACTTAATCCGTTCCCAAAAAGTGTTCTTGGGTTGGATTTATTTTTCCCATTAAAAACTATGTAAATTCAATTAATCCATTCCTGGTCACAATAAATATTCATTTTAAATTTTTTTCAGCACTAAAAACATGAAATATAATACTGGTTAAATGTATTTCATCTGTAAAAGGAAATTTACAATAATAATAGTAAGGAATTCTACTCTACTAAAGTAAAACATGTATATATTCTGGTATACAGTGTTCACAAGTTGATACCCAGTATAAAATAGCAAAGTCCAACACTTAGAAAAAGTTTCCACTTTCTCCCACTAATAACAAATACGGTAGGAAAGAGTACATACCATAGGTGAAAAAAAATTCTGCAGGTAAGAAACAGCACTGTACCTACCTTTGTGGATGATTGTTGCTGGCATATGTGGATGGTGGTGGAGGAGGTGGACTAATTTTTGGAAGGAGAGTCCCCCAATATCACAAACACTTTTAACTTTCCTAGGAGCCATTATAAGGGCTATATGAAAGGTAAAACAATGAAAAATAAAGCAAGAACTATGAACATATATATTATATATATATATAGTGAGGAAGCCCATCAGTGAAACAACGCAGAAAAAAATAATGCTACATTTCGGTTCCTAACTTGACCCCTTCTCAAGCTTGAGAAGAGATCCAGTTAAGACCCGAAATATAGCGTTATTTTTTCTGTGTTCTTTTACTGATGGGCTTCCTCACCATTTAGTGCTGTATGCTAACAGTTTGTGCTTACTCACACACACACACACACGGTAATTACATATATATATATATATTGATAACACTGAACTGTTAACAACTTTAATTTCCATGGTGTTAGCGTTTCTTTTCTTCATATGTATGTACTTTACAGTACTTTTTTTCCCCCTAAACACATCCTGCGAACAATTCTACCTATGAATGGACTTCTGGAACCGAACTTGTTCATAAGTTGAGGAGTGTCTGTACATATCCATAAATACGAACTTTCATATGAGAAAAATTGCATTGAGGTTGGCAGAAGAATAGTCACACGACATTGTTGTATACTTATATACTGTATCAAGTTAATGGTTTATTTATTTGTTTATGTATTTAGGTATTGGAAGGAATTAGACTCAATTTATTTACAAAATTACCAAATATATAGCTGTAGATACGATATTTATTAAAAAATGTTTGTTGAGGTTGGCTGAATAGTCACACGGCATTGTTGTACTTCACACATATATACTGTATCAAGTTAATGGTTTTATTTATGTATTTAGTTATCTGCTGGAATTAGACTCACTTTATTTATAAAATTACCAAATACATAGCTGTAAATACGATCTTTATGTGAAAAATTTTGTTGAGGCTGGAAGAAAATAGTCACACGGCATTGTTGTATACAAATAGGCTATATCAAATTAATGGCTTTATTTATTTATTTGTTTATATATTTGGTTATTTGAAGGTTTTAGACTATTTACAAAATTACTAAATACATAGCCGTAAATACTATCTTTATGCAAAAAAGTTTGTTGAGGTTTTTACGCATGTTTAAAATCCGCGAAATTGGAATAATGCCTCCAAAAAATAATAGTAAAAAAATGCGAATAATGCCCACCCCCCCTTTTATTATTATTATTATTATTATAAATTATTATTATTATTTTTATTCATTCATTTATTTATTATTATTATTTATTTATTTATTTTATTTTATCATTATTTTTTTTTTTATAGTGGTAGTAGTAGTAAATAATCGACTGCCTCAGAGTCACTTTTCCACCATGCTGCCCTGTGCTTCAGTGTCTCTTTACCCAGCATACTGCGTGGATATATCGCTTGTTCTAACTGTGTTTGTGTTAAGGTTTGTATATCATTAGGGAAAAAGCGTGCGAGAGCGCATCAGCTGATATGGAGGCGGCATATCGTTTGCAGATAGAGGTTCGTTCTCCCGCATCCTCCTCCTCTTCTACCGCTTAATGCGATCGTATTTTATGGAGAATGGAAAAAAGTATTAAGAACAAACAGCAAACAAACTTGCCATATAATATCGTCGGGGAAATAGCGTGCGAGAGTGCATCAGCTGATACGGAGGCCTAAAGATCATATTTATGGCTATGTATTTGGTAATTTTGTATATAAATTAAGTCTTATTCCATCAGATAACCAAATACATAAATAAAACCATTAATTTGATACAGTATATGTGTGAAGTACAATGATGCCGTGTGACTATTCTGCCAACCTCAACAAACATTTTTTAATAAATATCGTATCTACAGCTATATATTCGGTAATTTTTTAAATAAATTTAGTCTAATTCCTTCAAATAGCTAAATGCATAAACAAATAAATAAACCATTAACTTGATGCAGTATATAAGTATACAATGATGTCATGTGGTGTTCTGCTAACCTCAATGCAATTTTTCTCATATGAAAGATCGTATTTACGGATGTGTACAGACACTCCCCAACTTATGAACAAGTTCGGTTCCAGAAATCCATTCATAAGTAGAAGTGTTCGCAAGTTGTGTTTAGGAAAAAAAAAAGTACTGTAAAGTACATACATAAGCAGTACCATACAGTACTTAGGCTAAAGACACATAACTACTACATAAAACATAAAGTATTCAGTATTAATGAATTTAATACAGTAAAAACAGTGTAATAATGCTGTAGAAGGTAGTTTTTGTTCGTATCTATGAATGCTCATAAGTAGGGGAGCTTCTGTATTTGATAATTTTGTAAAGAAATGAAATCTAATCCCGTCAAATAACCAAATACAGAAACAAATAAAAAATAAAACCATTATCTTTTTACGGTATGTATGTATACAGAAAAACAATGCCATGTGACTGTTCTTCTACCAACCTCAACACTTTTTTTCAAATAAGGATCGTATTTGCAGCTATGTAATTGGTAATTTGATGAATATATTAAGTTTTCATTCCTTCAAATAACCAAATACATAAACATAAAAATATAAACCATTAACTTGATATAGTATACTGTATACGTATACAACAATGCCGTGTGACTATTATTCTGCTAGGCTCACAAACTGTTCAGGGCATGCATTTTTAATATACCGCACCTGCCAGGTAGATAAAAAAACTCGATTCACTAATGAATTAACTGCAACTTAACTCAGAACGACGTTCTAATAGGACCCCCTATATATATATATATATATATATATATATATATATATATATATATATATATATATATATATATATATATATATATATATATATGACCCAAGTTCCCCTTGTAAAGGGTGTGGCTGAACCAAGAAACACACATTCATCACGATCCACACATACCTCAGTGACTCTTCTTAGCTCCTTGGCGATGAAGGGTTGCCACATACCTCAGTGACTCTTCTTAGCTCCTTGGCGATGAAGGGTTGCCACATTTCCTCCTCTACCACCATACCTGGGTAACCCTCAAGGTAGGTGGGCAAGGATATTCTACCTAGAGTGAGGCCCGACAGCTGCAGGTGGTTTACCCCCACCACTTCATCGCATGGCAACTCCTCCCACACCCATCCAATACAGTTTGCTGATCTAATAGGTACGAGAAATCCCTTTTGCCAGTGTCACATATACGCACGTTCCTATCTCTTGCATGCACCGACATTCCATGTGCATCCAAAGCCCTCTTCACGCCATCCATTCATCTCATTTTAGGTCATCCTCTTGGCCTAACTCCAACCACTTCTGCACTCCACACACTCTTCGCTATTGTGTATTAGTCGTTCTTTCCACAGCCTTCCATACGCACCCATTAATTCCAAGCCTTTTTCAAATACTCTTTCATATTCTTCCTTTACCACCTCATCCAAATACAATTTAAACAACCACCTTTTATTGTTAATATAATTCATTTGAAGAAGGGGATCTACTATTGCCCATACGTAGTGTTTGTGAGTTGGGACACGGCTAATGCAGGTTCAGTCCCACAGTGAAGCATTAGGAAGGGCATCCCTCCTTAATCCCCCAGCTCCAACATGTCCATGTCCACCTTTCTCGAATGGGGACTTATTTTGACAAATAATATTGTGCACTATTTAATTCGTTGGAAGGAAACTCTTAAGAAAATGCTTTTGAACGTTTTCTTGTAAGTTTGGAGTTACAGTATATGTTTTATATATAATTTTGTGTTCTTTTCAGTTTTATTTGTGATGAAAGTATATATCTATATCATATTTTTTCTCTGTAGTATGTGGTGTTAGCAGTAGCTCAGTGCAGGAAACAAAATTTTAGTGTTTAAGTTTTGGAGTATGTTACATAGTTACCATTTGCATATCTTGAGATAGAACAACTTTTACAGGTATGTGGATGGATGGACCTGGTCCTCGTTTCCAGGGACACGAACCACACGGAGCCCCTCAAGGCTTGCGGGACGGCATACCAGATAGACCTCCTTGGGATACCGAGAGAGCTCGGGAGGACAGAGCTAGTGAAGTGGAACGTTTCCGAGATGAACGTGGTAGGGGTGATGAAAGAAGCCGAGACTTGGATCGAGATCGTTCGAGAGACGATCATTTCAGAGACGATATACCCAGAGAAGATCGCTCGAGGGATGATCGCTCCAGAGACGATAGGCCTAGAGATGAACGAGACCGTTCAAGAGATGATCGTATGAGAGATAACCGCTCTAGAGATGACCGCTCACGAGATGATCGATTTAGAGATGACCGCTCTAGGGACGAACGTTATCGTGAAGACCGCTATAGGGATGATCGCTCTAGAGGCGATCGTTTTAGAGATGACAGATCAAGAGAAAATCGCCAAAGAGATGATAGATATCGTGATGATAGATCACGCGACGACAGACCTTGGGATGGTAATAGGTATCGTGACGATAGATCCAGAGATTACGAGAGGAGAGACGAGAAGAGACCCTGGGAGAAATCTAGATGGGGCCCACAGATTGAAGAAGTTCCACCAATGTGTATCGAAGAGCCAGAACCTGATAGCTGGGATATATGGGCCAAGATAAATACTGGTAATCCCAGTGACAATCCCTCTGGTAATACTTTTGCTCATTCTGATGATTTTGATGTAGCTAAAGTTGATCCCAATGACGATCTGCCAGAAAAAGCAAAAGAAGCTGAAGGAACAAAGAATATGACAAATGTAACAAGCAACTTGAAGATGGAAGGAGATGCCAAGGATGTAGTTAACAGCGAGACTATGCATAGCGCTACAGAAATGATAAAAGTGGCACAAATCAAACCAAACACCACAGAAAAATGTAAGGAGTCAGAGCTTTGTGAAAGCCTGGACAAAGAAGAAAATAATGAGAGTCTGACAAAGCAAGATCCATTGTCTGATGCTGGTGACACTAAAGAGAGCTTGGGGAATAAACCAGATATTCCCTTTGAGAGCGATGATGTTCATTACAAGCCTGTGGCAGCTGAATCACCCTTCATCAAGACAGATGATGTACAAGTAGAAACAACCAATGATGCAAAGACTGCAGAAGACAGAGTTGATGCTATAGTACAGCCTCTCGCACTGCAGGCACCTTACGTTGTAAATAAGGAAACAGTTTCTGAAGAAATGACAAACAGTAAAAACACTGCCTTCAAGTTAAACGTATCTCAAGCCACTTGTGCTGAAGCCTCAGACGTAAATCTGGAGATTGGAAAAAGCAGTATTAATTCTTCATCTCCCATGGAAGCAAAATATGGAAACCAAATGGAAATAGATGATTCTCTGAAAAGTTCAACGTCTTACAGTTCATCACAAATTATGGATGATTCAGTTAATGTGAAAATAGATGAAAGATGCAATAGGATGCAAATTGAAGACTCTAATATGGATATAGATATGCAACAAGATTATGCAAGAAATACTGATAAAGATTCTAGTTTAGAAGAAGAGTCAAGTACTTGCTTAGAAAGTAATGAAAACCAGAACCATTTTAGAAACTCTCCCAGAAAAACGTATGAAGTTTGTGAGAATCAGCCCAACGTACAACCACAAGGTTCTCTTTCTCCTCAGGGAAACACGGAGGAATTTGTAATACATTCAGATCCTGCCTCCGCGAGAAGCATGAATGAATCCTATCAGCAAAGCGCAGAACCTGAAGTCGATCATCAGAGATCATCTTCACCTAGTGCATATGAATTAAGTTTAGAAGCAAGTATGAATATTACCACTCATGAAGAACCATGTAGTCCTGAACAGGTAGAAGAGAGAGATGGTGATGGCCAAGCCAATGAAGGTTTTGATGACAGCATAGATCAACCCATTGAGAGTCAGGAAGGACAAGATGTTGATGAAGGAGGTCCAGTAAATGAAGATTAATCAGTGTGATGTATATATTTGCAATGACAATTGTGCCTAAACAAAGGATGCTTGTGTGAGGAAATTAATCCCAATAGACTTCGTCTTTATCATAACTTTCATGGAAAAGATGCACAGATTGTCATCTGTTATCGATACGAATGCCGGTATCTCGTATGCACTGCTCAAAATTTGTGGAAAAGTAATTATCAGTTGTCTTTAACTACATAAACGTACACAGGTTAAAAGGACATAAAAAGTAGTTTTTAAAGGTGTACCTGAAGTTAGAGTGGATGTTTTGATGCCGTAAGTGACGAACCTACCTGTGTTAAGAGAGAGTGAACGAGCTGGGTTTGTATCTGTTTCTCAGGCAAGTGACTCTGTACCTTATGGCTGTGATGTAGATAAGTAGGACGTTCTAAGTTATACATATATGGTTTTAGCTGATGACTTGTTTGTTTTTAATTGTTTGTTCAATAAATTGTAGTTTATTTTGCTTAGATGGCCTATTTCATTTGACCAATGAAAAAGCATTACAGATCAAGAATTTGTATATGTATATAGTCATTGAACAATTGTGTATTGGAGGTGCCATTTTACACACATGACAATTGAACATGTGGGAAATAAAAGTTTTCCTAACTACTTAGTAGAGGTGTTACCATTAGGTACATGAGTCACGCGGACGATGTTACAACTCAGGTAGGTCAGTGATTTTGGCATCATCAACAGCAATCTCCAGTCAGCCCAGCGATGGACCCCGCATGACCACTCAAATGTAGTGGTTATGCAAGGTATAGTACCCAAGTGATGATCTTCAAGTGAACAGATGAAACAAGTGTACTTTGCACATCTGCAACTAAGTGACACCTGCCTAAGTGAATTTTTTCTTAATAAGTGATGCCCTCGTGGCATTTTCATCAAGCTATTTTCTACAAGAAGTGAAACTATTGTGCTACCAAAATAAACATTTCTTTTATATAAAGAAAACCTTGATGTATCTCCCTCCCCAATTAGTTTAAAGAATTTTCAAAGTATAGCATTATACTGTTTTTGCTATTTTATATTTGGTAAGCCTTGAGTTTATAAATTTTAAATGGATTTAGATCATAAATTTAATTGCTACTGAAACATTATGTAAGCAACAAGCCTTCTGGTGTGCTATTTCACACTTGTTTAATCTGTTATTTTATTTAAAGTTGAGCTTGGGGTGGCACCAGATTCAATCACCGCAAGCTCAGCTTCCAGATTTAAGGATTTTTCTCTGCATTCAGTCTCTAAGTCTCATACCTCCATTTGCAACCGTCATTGTAATCATTCATGTAATTTTATTCACAGCTTTGTTGTCATTGTTAAATTATACATAACTGTAAAAAGCTCAGTATGTGTTTGCACACACTTATCAATAACTGGAAAGTATTGATTTTGCAGCATATGACCTTTATGGTTTTTTTTTTACACTACCGGAGATATATATATATATATATATATATATATATATATATATATATATATATATATATATATATATATATATATATATATATATATATATATATATATATATATATATATATATATATATATATATATATATATATATAATTTCATACATGCTAAGGATAAGTCAAAGCAGGTTTGGAGACTACTGAATACAGCTTCAGCTCTTGAGAACATTGAAAGCCTTGATTGTTGATAAATAAAAAAAATTCACCCAACACCCTTCTGTTAATAATGTGCATTTTTCAGTATTGCATGAACTGTGTTGATGAATTATTCATATTAAAATTATTCGTCCTATGAATGCGATCTGAGCTTTTTTTTAGGCAGTAGTGTGAATTGCAAATGAAAAAATGGTGATTGTTTTATTTTAAGAATTAAGCTTATCTATCATTAGATTAGGAAGTGAAATCATGCAGGTACCACATCCTTGAAAGTGGTGTTTAGAAAGCTCCTTTACTTGTGATCAGTAAAACTTAAAAGAAAGACGTACACCACCTCAAAGATTGGCACTTCATTTGGCACTTTCTTTGGGAGCTTTCAGTGTATGATGCTTACTTAATGTAGTAATAAAGTGTTTGTATTCTTGTACCATTTCAATTTGCCTTAGAAAATTTCTTGCAACTGGAAACGGAAGTGTGTAAAGGTGCCATGAAATATTTCCGAGTACAGTACATCTAATCAAGCTGTTTTCTCTTGCCTTTTATTATTTTACATTGTGGTGCAGTGGTAGTGTCTGGAGTTGGTAATATACTTGCCTGGGGTTGGATTAGCTTTCACTGTCTCATGATGTTCTTGATTAAATATGTCAGTTAATTGGGGTTTGGTGATTTCTGGTTGGTCTACCTGATGATTCAGCCATTGCCTGGAGATCACTTGGTCCATGTGATTGAAGAAGGGGCTTGAGCCCTTGCTATATGGTAGGTGTATTGTCGGGCTCTATTGCTATCATTTTTCCTTTGCTTTTGCCTTTCAGTGGAGGCCTTTAACCTTTAAAAGAGACACAATAGCAGTCTGTATTAATATTTTTAACCGTCTTTTTGATAGAAGTTATTACTTTGCATTGAACTATATGTTTTCTGTTTAGAAGGAGAGATTATGACTTGGGAAGTGACAAACTCATGTTTGAGCTCATCCTAAGGCATTAAGAAGGGTATCCCGCCTTAGTTCTTCAGCTCCAACCTCTCTGTATCCACCCCAATTTGTTTGGGGATTAATCGTTACATATAAAAACTGGAAAAACAAAAGACCGACAAAGGAATTCCACAAGTCCAGTTTGTCACATTTGCCAAGGATGCTGAAAAGTGGATCTGTTGACAAGATATGAAACGACTTGGCAATGCTTTAATGGCAATTTTGTTTCATAATGTAATTTACAGATTATTACTAGAAATTTTTCTTTATTACCATTTCATTCTGTTATATTTTGGCATTTATGTAATACAATGTGTTTTGTCCAGTCCATTACAAATTGCTTTATGTTAATATATTAAGAGTCATGGACTAGTCAGAAGGTTGTGATTTTCCTTAAACTGGTGGAATGACTTGGCATTCATTATTATTATTAAAGTCAAAGACTATAAACCAGATGGCTCCAACAAGGGAGGCAACTTGGTGAGGAAAAGAAAAGAAGATATAGATACAATTGAAATTAGATGCATAAAGATAGAATATCCTGGTTATGTTTCTTTAGAAAAAAATAATGGAGTCCTTGAGCAGGTTTATATATATATATATATATATATATATATATATATATATATATATATATATATATATATATATATATATGTTACACTTTGACTTGCAAAGAAAATTGCCTTCATCGGGCCTAGGCATCAGGAAAAACTAAAGCAACTCTCAAAAGATCTTCACATCGAGGGCTATTAGCTGCAGTGTGCGAGATACTGAAAATTGCTTCTAATTCTTATTGCCAAACCGGACAATTGCTTGATAACAAGAAAGTTAAATATATAAGATAAATAATGAATGAAAAGAAATTGTGAACAATACATTTATACTTGGTTAGAATAAGTTAGGTTAGATTAAGAGCTATTGTTTTAAGGTACAGTTGTCCTTATGGGTAATCATTCTAAAGGAAACTGTCCTAAGGGGGGGGCAGTCCCCCTACCTTCCCAGCATGCAACATTAGGTACCTGTAACAGGTGCGAGTTTACATTTAATGATACTTCTTGCTATTTATCAATGAGATTAAAGCGGATTCAAGAAAATTTTTACTTACTATGCTAATGGAGATTTTTGAAGAAATTCCTATGTATTGGTCTATCACAGTTACTGTACTACCAAGTAAAACACTTCACTTTTGTCTTATCCAATTCTTACATTAATTTATGATGTTTAATTTTACATTTAAGGGCTTTGTTACATTAAAATAGCGTTTCCTCTGAAAGGGGACAAGAGTACCGCTTACGTGTTCCCCTGCGTGTCGTAAAAATCGATTAAACGGGGCGGAGAGAAGGGATTGGGAATCCCCTCCATTGTAATTTCCTACCACAATGTCAAGTTTTTTGCTTTGACTCATCTAACTTCCTTATAAGGAGGATTATGGCAACATGTATATAGATCGATGGAATTTGAAAGTATCTTTTTTTTGCATTGGTGGGTAAAAAGAAAAGATGTTTACCTTTGCTTGCAGACTCTATGAATACTTTCCTATCATGCAATCTTGCAGGATACCCAAAACAGTGAAGCCCTACTCTGATGGCAGATCATTTAGGCTCATCGGTTTATTTATTATTTTAATACGAAAAACTCTGGAACTGCCAAAGAAGATTGCCCTGACTGGCCCGAGCACCAAGAAAAAGTGGAAAAAGTAGCAGCTTACGGGCAAGGCAGAAATAAGTGGATGATAATATGTGATGGTAAATTAGCATAGTCGTTGTTAGGTACTAAACATTGCCTGTGTTTTTTTAATTCCTTAATGTTTTTGTTTGGCTTTGTATTAACGAGTTTTGGGCAGTATTATCCGTAGCTGTGATTAAACGATAGAGTGGTAACAATAAGTAGCGTAGCCTTCGACAGTGTAAACCATAAAAGTCTTTTAAGTAAATGTATTAACTTAAATATTGATCCAAGCTGGTTTAGCGAGTATCTATCTAATCGTAAACAGTCCATACGTCTTAACAACATTATCTCTGTGCCAAAAAATGTATCATTTGGTGTTCCACAGGGATCAGTACTTGGTCCTATCCTCTTCTCCATTTACGTAAATGACTATCTTCTTTCATTTCTGACTGTCTAGTCGTACAATATGCAGATGACACTCAACTACTCCTTAGTGGTGATATTAATAATCTCCCAGAGCTAACTTTAAGAGCAGAAAACACTCTGTCAAAAATTAAAACCTATTTCCAAGAAATTGGGCTGTTAATTAACGAAAGTAAAACACAGTGCATATTTGTTGGTTCAAGGTTCCACATAGCACAAATTCCAGAAAACACAACAATTAATTTTTGCGACAATATTATCACACCTAGCAAAACAGTAAAAAACCTAGGAATTCACTTTGATAACCACATGTTTGATTCCCACATGGATAAAGTATGCAAAAAGGTTACAGGAACATTAATCTACTTATCACGTATAAAAGACAATTTTGAGACTACCACTCGAATAACTGTTGTTGAATCTCTAGCCCTAAGTCACATTAATTACTGCACAACTGTTTGGGGAGCTACCACTAAGACTCAGATAAACAGAATACAGAAGCTTATTAATTTTGCAGCTCGAGTTGCCCTGGGAGGAATAAGAAAATACGACCACATCACACCAGCTCTCAATAAACTTGGGTGGCTGCGGGCAGAAAATAAGGTCGCTTATGCTATTTATGTTTTTGTATTCAAAATTTTGGACCATCATTATCCTAGCTGGCTATTTGACTTAAAAACAGTCAGGGATATAAGGGGAACCAACACAAGACAGAGCAGTGAGCTCTTTATTCACAGAACAAACACAGAAGCAGGTTCAAAGATGATCACTATCAAAGGGCCAACACTCTGGAATAATATTCCAGAGCATCTTAAAAATGCATCCTCTTTCACAGCTTTCAAAGGCAAACTATACAGTTTTCTTTTGGACAAATAGTTGCTGCTCATTAAGAACTAATTATTCTCATTGTAAGGAAACAAATATGGAAATGATGCCGATAATAACGATCCTGTATCTAGTGGCATACTTACTACTTTATTATTAACATTATTGTAACATTTTTATTACAGCATTATTATTTTCTATGAAAGCTACATTTAATTTAACTATATGTCTAACCCTCTTATTTGTTAGTTTAATTACATGTCTACTTATAAGTTACTATTAATGTTGAATAACCATTGTACAAAATGGAAATAAATGTTTTTGTTTGTTTTTGTTTGTTTGTTTGAGTGAGTGATTATTGGGAATTCGTGTTGAATTCTGTCTGATGCTCTCCTGGTTTGAGCTGGTTTCTTTGGTTAATCAGCTCTCTCTCTCTCTCTCTCTCTCTCTCTCTCTCTCTCTCTCTCTCTCTCTCTCTCTCTCTCTCTCTCTCTCTCTCTCTCTCTCTCTCTCTCTCTCTCATAGTGGACTCCAGTATTTTGTGCTTCTCGTCTTTATTTCTGGACCAGTTTCCAGGGCGAGTCGTCAAGTTTCTGTTCATTCAATTTCAAATTTTACAAAATAAGAAAAGGACAGGCTGAAAGAATAGTCAAAAAAATGAAGACGTAAACATGGCGGGTTAGGCTTTGAAATGACGATAGATAATATTTTTTTAAAAGAAAAAGTTCATAGGAGTTAGTTACTTTGATATCATTAAAGAAGCTTTGGGTTTATGTCTGACCGAATTGCTTGCTTAAAGGCACAAATATTTGGTATGAACTTCTGTTCAAATGGATAGGACTTACCCATACCAACGCATGCCCCATCACTCTACTTTGTACATTTTTAACCTTAAATCCTCTGTTATTATATAAATGACATATGCATAACCTAAGCAGTTGACCGTCACTTCTCTACACCTTATATATTCCTTTTGGCCTGTTTGCGATTGATCTTGACACGTTTTCCATCATAACATTAATCAAGAGGGGAGATAGTATACAATCCTGTCTCAAACCTGCTTTAATCGTGGGCTAGGATAATCCGGTCTCCTGGATACACTTTCTCTAGTCTGACATTCTCCTCAAGACATCTCCTTCAGTTTTCTATTGGTCTCCCAAGTGGTTTGTGTCCATCAATTTGCGTCATAATATCTTGGTATTCTCTCCTCCTCCATTCCTGCGATGTGGCATGTCCGTTGTATTCGTCTTCCCTTGACAACCTGACTTATGTGGGGCTGCTTTGTTTGTTCTCTCAACTCCCAATTGTTTCCTTCTCTATTCCTGTGTTTCATGGTTATATACTGGTCCTGTTCCTTTTATGGCTCTTTATACTTTCTTTTCAATGTTATCTCTTGCTCATTTGCTAATACCATAATTTGCAGCCATACAATAGATCTCATAATTGTGTTGTAGATCCTCAGTTTTGTTTTCCCCGATGTGGATCCTCTCTTGAAGAGTGTCATTAGACTGAAAAGGCATTTGTTAGCTGATCCAAATCTTTTATTAGTTTCCTCATTCATTTTACCTTCTTTGCAATAGTCATTCTCGGTATCTGAAGACCTCTACCACTTTGAGTACCATAACATCAATGTTGACATTTTCATCCAATTCCTTTCTTTTAGCTACTTTTTTTTTTCCTCAGTCCTATTCTTTCTGAAGCTTCTCTAAAAATACTTATCAACCTTTAAGTAGCCCTTAAATCCTCTGTTATTATATCAATGTCATATGCATAACCTAAGCAGTTGACCGTCATTTCTCTACACCTAATATATTCCTTTTGGCCTGTTTGCGATTGATCTTGACACTTTTTCCATCATGACATTAATCAAGAGGGGAGATAGTATACATCCTGTTTCAAACCTGCTTTAATCTCTACCGATGATGACACTTTATTCTTATCTAATACAGCATGTTTTATTTCTGTACCAAGCCTGGGTAATCCTGGGGCATTACCTCATAATGCCCCGCATTGACTGTCTATGTATGCTATCATATACATGTTTGAAATCAATAAACATATGCACTGGGCATTTGTCGAACTCCCAAAATTTTTCTATTACCTTGAAGTATTGTGAATAACAGATCATATGTTGATCAAACTCAAATTCAAAAAATTTATTGACATAATAGGCAATTACTTTAAACGGAGCTTACTAGCAAGCTAACAAGCCCGCCCCACAACTGTAAAAAATAAATGAATGAATAAATAAATATTTGTTCTTCAAAGCAAGCAATAATGACAATGAAAACTACAATAACATTAACAATTCTAATAATGATACACAATATGACAATTCGTCATTTCAAACAGTGAACTATGCCTATAGCAAATATACTGAGATAATATATGAACTAAACTCCAATGTCAAACTTGGAAAAAATTTTCATATCGTTCATTCAGCACAAGAAAAATGTACTGATCTTTCTTTCCTGAACCCTCTTTAGTACTCCCCAATGATACTTTCTTCAATAGGTTTCAATTTGTCGTAGATAATGATAGATAATATTTTGTATGCAGTGACCAGTAGATTTATCCCCTATAATTGCTACATATTAAATTTTCACCTTCCTTATGTAGTTCCAGTAATAATCTTTTTCCCCATCTATCCGGTACAATTTCTTTTCTCCATATTATTGTTGTCAGGACGAAGATTTTTCTATTCAAGGATGTCTCCCCCATATTTCCAAATGTCAACTGGAATGTTATCATTCCCTGAACTTTAGTTATTCTTTAATATCTTAATTACTTTCCTTACATCATCATTCGAGTTTATCAGCGTTCTAAAACATGTGTACAATGACAGTGAGACAGCAGGCCGACGGAGCACCCGTGAGAGTGATCTGGCTACTACTACTACTACTACACTTTCTACTCTCTATGAATAACCTTTCATATAGGGAAAGATCTGGAGTCTATGGCGGGGATCCCTGATCACGCGGTTGTTCCGCTTGGCTCACGTGATACGTAACCAATGGAAGAAACAGTTTCCCTCACAAGGCTGTTCCAAGTGTGACCCCGGCCAAGGTACATATCAGTGTGATGCTATATTTTTTCAGCGTTATTACGCACTCAGAAGCAAAAGTAGAGAGTTCAGGTGATATTTCTTAACTATTTATAGGTTGAATAATAATCCTAAGCAAGAAATTTTATTATGCTGTATATAATATTCATGGGCTTATGTGAAAACTTTTTCATATCTGTATGTACATGCAATCCAATTTTTTTTATCTCATTTACATATTTCGATGTGTTACTTATGTATGTAATATTTACTTTGGTAGAGTGAATTTTCCTTCAGAGATTAGTTTTCCATTCGACCCAAGTTGTAAACGATAAGGTTTTTAATAATAATAATAATAATAATAATAATAATAATAATAATAATAATAATAATAATATTATTATTATTATTATTATTATTATTATTATTATTATTATTATTATTATTATTATTATTATTATTAGTAGTAGTAGTAGTAGTAGTAGTAGCAGTAGTAGTAACTTTAATATTTACAATTTCGTATGCCTCTCTCTCTCTCTCTCTCTCTCTCTCTCTCTCTCTCTCTCTCTCTCTCTCTCTCTCTCTCTCTCTCTTGCTGCAATGCAGACGACAGCGACAGCACCTGGTATTATTGCGTCATCAGTATTATCTTCTCAGAATGTAATGTATAACAAGTTCATTATCTATATATATGTATATGAAGTGCATTTTATTTCTAAATGGAAACTCCAATAAATAATCAAATAAATAATATAAAATATGTATATAATAGCGTAGAAATAGGACAAATATATTAATTTTATAAGCTTTGTTGCACACTGAATACATGCCAAAGGTCGCTAGGATAACATTTATTTACATAATTCATATCCGAGCGTGATATACAAAGTATTGATCACAAATTGGAATTCATGTGAATTATCAAAATATCTTGTTTGCAGTTATGCAGAAACTTTCTAAAATGCCACTATTTGAATTAATTAAACTGATATTGCAAGCGAATGAGTTGTCAGTTAGTATAAAACGGTATAAATGTGTTGGTTATGCGGGAGCCCTCGCCCCACGACTCGTTGTTACGCTCGTCAGTCCTCGCGAAGAGACTAAGGAGGGAGGTAGCATATCTTAATGCTGTGCAAGAGCAGGTTTTCAATATATTGAAAAAAAGCCGATTAACCCCTTCTCTCAAATTCAATCTGCATCTATATAGTGCCTCCATTAATGGTATACCATGGTGGTTACTACGACAACTGAAAATGTTGAAATCTCGATTCGCGTGAACGAGATATATTATTCGGACTACTCTGATACGCGAGTGAGGTGAGACTTTTAAGATCCCTTTTCAGCCAACGCTTTTTGTGTATAAAGCATCGTGATACAGCCCAGATTCATCAAAGGAACATTACAGAGGCTGTGGGAAGAAGAAGAATTCTCGTTTTATTAAATAAGGAATAAAGAAAATTAACATCTATGCCAAGTGACACTGGCAAGTCCAGTTGCAACAGCCAAAACAGTAACAACAATAATCGGATCTTGATCGTGAAGAAGGATAGGCCTGGGATGGCGCTCATAGATACAATCTCAGCTGTAAGTTATTATTTGATCCAGGTATTCATTTTCTTTCACACCCTCACTATGGGAAGAATTTAATGAAATTTATTGTACTTAGATAGGATAAGTACCTTAGGCTTGATTAAGATAGGTTAATGCATCACAGAGTTCACAACCACATTATGTAAGAAATATTAAATTTGCTTTATAGGGTAAAATGAGTTATCTTAAAACACTTGATACTAATTTATTTATATTTTCTATTTTGTTTTCACTTCAGACATTGGGTGTGAAAGTACATTATTAACCTTTGTAACGAGTTGATAATTGAAATTATTTTTTTTAATTGTTCATGTATTGTGTTTTTGTATTGTTTCACACGTTGGATTGTTAAAAGTAAACCGTAACTTTTTAGTTTCTCTGTCCCTCACAGATAGTGTGAAGTTGAAGCCCATCTTTGATTTGCTTATTGAAATGAGGTTATGCTAATGAATTTCTTTGTTAAATTATCGATTTTCATTAGTAATTTCCGTGGGATATGAGATTTTTGCGAAATCATTTCCTTGTTATGCCAAAAAAAAAAAAAAAAAAACCTAACGGATATAGCCATCATTAGCTATACTTCTACAGAGAAACTCCACATACCAGGGTTTAAATCAAATATAGGAGTAAACTCTTATTTATTTAACTAAATGGGGAACTTTGACCCCGAAATTCCCTTACCTAACCTAGATTTGATATTATAAATAACTTCAGAACGACCCCTTTTGTCAAACTGCGTGATTGAACGCCAGGTCTTCCTTACCTAATATTATAATCCACATTTATGATAATTGCTAAACTTTGTGTTTTGCCTCCCCCAAACCCCATTTAACATAAAGCAATATGTTATTGATAAAGGCATCCTAGAACAAAATATAATCATATATAAACCTAATTTTATATACTGTATTAAGATCTTTCTGGTCAGAGAAAATTTTCTGGTGATTAGGCCTATGGGCCGTAATTTCAGTAATTGACAAATGCACTACCATTCAAAGTCTTTTTATTCATTTATAATAAATTTAACTTTGTATTGTTTCGTGCTTAGCTAATGTTATTAGCGAATGTGAGCACTATCATAAATTGTTACGAAGTTTTATGAGATATCCGATATTGTGGGTTTTTATTGTTATATTAGCAAGAGAATCTTGGATCTTGAAAAGAGGAGGAACCCCCAGGGCTTTAGGGTTTTTCATATTTACAAGACAAGTCACCTAACCTAAATTCACAGTTTATTTAACTTTACATGAGGTTCCGGGAGTTACTCATTTTTATAAAATTTAGAATCTTTACGTTGGTAAGCAATCAGTAAAAGTTTGGTCGTTGTTTATATACCCTGAGTTGGGACAATGGATATTGTCAATGATGGGAGCTGGTTTGATATAGCAATGAATATTTATTAGCTCCAAGGAATTTTGTTATTTAAATTTTCATTTTAAGTTGTCGTCATACACTATACTGTTATTTGATGACATTTACATTTTTTTTTTGGTGACTTGTGCAGAGTGGTTGGTAAGTTGTGTTGCTCTCCTTATAGCACCAAAGTCTTGCTTGCCTCTATGGTTTAATTTTTTTAAGCTATCATAAAAACACTTTGTTTAATCTACAGAGCCTTTTAAACACTGACAAAAATTCCCCACAAGTCATCAATATTTAAATCCTGTTGTGTTTGTAAGTAAATTCTTGAATGCATTCTTAAGACGGAGCCATCACAGAATAATGGCTAAAGGCAATGACTGTACAGTACTTTCCTTTGGATCTGAGTACAAGGATTAGGATTAATAAAAAGCTGTAGTAGGGGAATGTACAGTACAGTATATAGTAAGTTAATGCTCCCAATCCTCTCTCCTAACTAACTACTTGTCACTTTGAATCTTCTGATACCTCTAGGTATAATCAACCCTTACAAGGCAGCGATGTCACATGAGACAGCGTGTGTGATGCTTAGTATCATGAAATTTTGCCTGAGAAAATGTTTGTACTGTTTTTCATTATTGGCATCTTTGGAACCCATAATGGAATAGGAATCCTTTTTTATAGTTATATTCCCAATTTGCTTTAACGTATCAGATTTCTACTTCCCCTTTACCTATGAACAATTTTTACAGAATAATAATACAATACTGTAATGCACCTTTTTCAAGTACAAGGGGTTCTCAACTTGCATCACAGTTCCATTTCTCAAGATACGACGTAATCCGATTTTCTGCGTGAGTTAAAACACATCTAAATAAGCACATACGTCACCCATCTATGCTAACGCAGTAGTAAAGTTCATAATCTAACACAAAAGCACCTTTCTGGGACATATGAAAACATAACTAGGACAAATCAAGAGACCAATTCCTTGTTTATATACATATACAGTACTGTATTCCTTACTGGATATACTAGAGAAGATGCACTTCCGCACCATCAACTCAAGAGGGCACTTTTCACGATTGGCCAACTGGAGAAAACGCAACTCATATTTAAGCAATTGGAGATTGAGTGCCTTAAGTTTGGTTGTTAGGTTAGGTTATCTCCAGTTGGCCAATCATGAGTGCCCTCTCTAGTTGACAGCAGTGAGATGCTTCCTCTCCAGTTTATCCTCCTTACTTTTACTCCTGTAGATGCAGTCTTTATCCTTGATAATTGTTGCCACAGTTGAATTTTTTTTTTTTTTATTTATGAGTGACACCAGGACAGGCAAGAAAATTGGCCTCGTAAAAAAAACAGGGCACGAAGAAAACATTAAGACAAAGAAAAAGTAAAAGGTTAAGGACAAGGCAGAGATAAGGTAATGATTCACAATAGGAAAAAGACAAGTCGAAATAATAGGCAAAGTACTGTGGACCTAGAGATATGACAGGATTAGGCCCTGAAATGACGATAGATCCATTTTTTTTTTATAGAAGATAGGTTATAATAATTAGGAAAGACAGGAGGAGGAAGAGAGTTCCAGAGTCTGGAGGTAGATGGGAAGAAGCAGTCGCTGCACAAACCAATCCATCCAATCCACTGGGCTTAACCCAAGTACTCGACCAATGTTGGTAGCAGTTTCTTCCTTTTGGAAGTATTGCACTTCTATGGTGATGGCTTTCCTTTTCTTCGAAGCATTGCCATCAGGAGAGTCTCCTATTTGCTTGGGAGGCACAGTGCAGGCCAACATGTATCGCAAACAAAAGCCAAACTTAACGAAGAGCCAATAACACAAGAACAATATAGCCTACAAGTGGGAACTTGGCATCGCATCTTCCTCAATGTAATACCGTGATGACGTATTCTTGCCCCACACTCAACAAGCTGTTCCAGGCGCAGAGTTCGTATTTACGACTATGTACTGTACATGTATTTGGTAAATTTGTAAATAAATTCAAGCTAGATCACTCACATAACCAAATACTGTACATAAACAGATTAATAAAAAAAATTTCTTGACTTGATATATGCGTTCATAACATTACCGCGCGACATTGTATTCTTCTGCCACACTCAAGAAACTGTTTCTAGTACAAATATCGTATTTACGACAATGTACAGTATAAGGTAATTTTGTAAATAAATTCAAACTCGGTCCTTCACATTCCCAAATACATAAACAAAACAGTAACTCCATTAACTTGATATATATGCCGTGTGACAACGTATTCTTCCACCACGCTCAACAAACTTTTCAGTGCGCGAAGTTTGTATTTACGACGCAAACCACATAGGTCATAAAAAGGATCTATAAATAATTTAAGGGAGATTCTTCGTAACCATTAAACATCGAAAGGCAAGGATATCGTAAATTGAGGACCCCCTGTGCTGTAAAACAATGTTAATATACTAATAATTCATGTATTTTCTGCTAATTACGAATGGAGCTGTAGTTTACTAATTACTAAGTGGAGAGTTGAGTTGGTCTGGAAGCTGTTTGCAAGTGATTTTTTTAAATTTGATTACAGTCATGTACTTATAGAATTTGGTAATACAGTATAATTTAATCACTTTTAATTTAATATTTATTAATTTTTACTTATTATAACTATAAGAGAACTTATAGAATTTAAAATTTCATATAGCAATATATATTAGGCAAACACTATTATAAAAATAACACAAGCAGTGGATCACCTTCTTAGCTGCCCCCATCAACTTGCAAATCGAAGTGTCCATTCGTAAGTTGAGGGGTGGGTGTTGTGGTTAAGGTAGACATACAAGCGGATGATGATTGTTATATAAAAGCAGGGTTTGTACTGCCCTTTCATAGTTCCCCTCATCAACTTACAAATCGAAGTGTCTATTCGTAAATTGAGGGGTGGGTGTTGTGGTGGTTAAGGTAGACACACAAGCAGATGACGATTGTTATCTAAAAGCAGGGTTTGTACTGCCCTTTTGTTGATGCTCATTTTGCTCTAAAGTCCATGAAGTTTGTACAGTTTATCTTTTCTTCACTCTGTAGAGACTGTACATCTATAGAATGAAATATATTAATCGACAGTCTGTTGGAATCTGGAAAATAGTAAAGGATATGTATTGGTTTTATTACTCTGTCTTTTCATAGAGAGTATGTTTGGCATGCATACCTTTACACATACCATTCAACTCGAAATGTATAAGTTGCTCCCCCTTTATATCCTTGCTTTCCTTACTGTTTACTATCTGCAAAACATGCTGACGCATGCTCCATAACATTTTCATTGAATAGTTCTTTGCTCCAAGAATCATCATAATTCTCTTCCATTCAAGTTCCATGTGTCCTGCAAGAATCCAAGAAATACTCGTCCATACAAATTCCAGCTTTTCTCCAAGCGTCCAATTTATTCTGGTTCATTCAAGTTCTAGCATTTCTCCAAGAATAACATCTGTGAAAGCACCAGATCTAATGATTTATGATTGTCTACGGACATTAAAAAATTGGAACTAGAGATTATCTTCTATATACCTCTTACACAAATTGGAATCGTGTTGTCCCAGGTTGCTCAGATTCATTACTATTACATCTTAAATGTTATTCTTCCTGAACTTAGTGAAAGTTTTGCATCTGAACTGAATGCGTTGAATGCTTGAGCAAATGTACACATAAAAGACAATATTCCATTCAATCAGTGATAACCCCCTTGTCTATGGGCTCCAGTAGAGAGAGGTCATGTTGGGGAAAGATATGTCACTCGGCCATTGGGGATGATGATCAACATTTTGAAGGGATGCTTCTCTCCTTGCAAAAATCTTAGCTTGAAGCAAGTTCTAAAACAAAGCAATGGATATATTGCCTTCTGATTCTGTTGAAAATGAGCTGGAAGAGTTATAATATTGATATTTATGAAGGCATGAGGGTTCTGGAACCTCTGCCCGATTAACTGTAATTTGCATATTTCCAAAGAATTCCCTCATAAGGAAAATTACCCTATTTTTATGCTTTGAATCCCCCCCTCACATTCTCTTCTCTTCCTGTGATAAATAAACTCTGGATGGCATTATTTGGTAGAAGGCACTAGTCTTACCAATGTTAAGCATTTTTTCTAGAGAACACGAACCTGTCTTCAACCATATTGTGTATTGCTTTCCTACTATTCCCACTTGTAGCCTCTCTGAATAGATTATTATTATGTAACCGTGCCTGGTTCCTTATTCAATAAAACTATCCTCAGCTTGCAGACAAACTTTGAGGCCCATCTGAATATCTGAGCGTCATATCTTTTAGAAGATTTTGGGCCTTGCTGTACATCAGTTGCTTGCTTCTAGTTACTTGAATCTAATTTTGGATTTTTTATTCTCTAAATTGTTAGGGTTTTTTTCCTCAGTATTGGCTCTTGCACATTGTTGTGTTGTTATTGTAATCTTTCAGTTGTTAATCATAGATGCCACTTTTCCAAATTGTTGGGCATATGCAAAGAGTGGATCACTCACTAAGGTTTGTTTCTGCAAGAGCATGTATTGGATATCTCGGAAGTATGGTGTTCATTACTTGAACAATACTAGTATTAATAAACTTCTTCACTTGTTTGGCATACACACAAACGCACACACTCACGCGCGCACTTTATAAATACCGTGATTTGGAAAATAGAAAAAAGATACTTCTAGTTCTAGAGCCACTCATGTCAAAGTAGTGCTCTCTATCAAGTGTCAGAACTGTTGGGGAATTGACAAACCGATACTATATTCATCCTCTCTTTCTACTGGTATTATATGGTGGTGCATCTACGTCACCTTTTTTCATTATCAATAGTTTGTATATCCTATCAATATTGTAGTTGTCTATGAATATATCTGTCTTGTAAATGTTTATTCAAGAGCTGCTTCAAGGAGGTTGTTAGATATGTTCGGTTTGTAGAGGAACAGTTTCTTATCAAGTACAGAACCCATTAGTATATTACTGTTCTGAGGGAATAGTAATAAAGTAAATGTTATGTAGGCCAAGAGAACTAGATACACGAAGCAGGAAAAGCTAGAAAAGAATAGCAAGAAAAACAATGACCCCATAGAGAAATGGGCCAAAGCTGAAAACAAAGAATAGAAAGAAAATTCTCAGCTGCAACATAACAGGTTAAAACTGGTCTGCTGTACCGAAGAAGCCAAGATATGGCCTGTGCCTTCCGTGATTCGTTACATTTCTTGGCCTGGTCGTCATGATTCTATAAAAAGAACCCTAGCCAACTAAACAGGTATAATGAGTATACCAATGGAGATGGGAGTACTATAACTTATAAATCTGAGAATTGTTATGCATTTTCTCTTCAACATTTCATCTTAAAATTATTAGGGGCTACTTTGGCTTGTTATCTACAAGGAAAAAATAATCTACACCGTAGATATTCTAGCGATAAACAGCACGTACATCGGCTAAAAATGCTAAGTAGAGTTTAGGTTATAGATCACAATATCAAATGTAGATCGCATTCTAAAGTAGATTCATGACAGATAACAGCCAAAGTAGCACCAATTGTTATTATTATTATTATTATTATTATTATTATTATTATTATTATTATTATGATGTCAAAAAAGGCTTAGCAGTAATATTCATTTAAAATTTCAAGTGCACTATTTACAATATATTTATAAGTTACATTTGCACCTCAGAGAGAGAGAGAGCGCATTTGTTTCATGTACAGTATACAGTATGTTTTCAAGCAGAAAAATGATAGTGTAACTGCATTTTAACAGTTGAAGTCAATCCACGTATTAGATGTAAACCTTGGCCCTCACACTGTACAATTTGATCCTATGTGACTTAAAACGGTTAAAAAAATGATGCTATAAATAAAGGCACGAATTATAATTAATTTTATTCTCAATCTTGAAACCATACCTCATGTATCCTCAACATAGACCAAGTTCTCCATTACTGAGTCTCACTCAGTCCAACACCAAGTTTTGTGGAAAAGATGAAAAAAAATAAAAAAAAACCACGAGCTGGCATATTGACATTTAATCTTCTAAATTGAATTTTTTTTTCCCGAGAAATCCTAAGATCTTGAGCTGCTGGCTGCGGTAGCTCAGTGTTAAAAAGTGCATGAGTCGGGAAGTGCCTGCTACAATTTCAATCCCACCGCGGGTCGGTAGGAAGAGCAAACAGCTTTAATCCCTCAGCTCCGTATGTGTGTAAAACTTCTTAGCCATTAGACATTGCATTGAATAACAGCTTAATTTTTGTTCTGTATAAAGGTGTACATTTGACCACATTGTTTTGGTGACTATATATGGTTCATTTCCGAAATAATTTTAATTTAATCTGATTCTGAATAAGACATACTATTGTAAAATTTTGTTACGAGAGTCAAATACGATTTTCGAAATTATCTCCCCAGAAATTACTTTGAATTGTTGCCAATTCAGCGGACCAAGTGACTCGCTTCGTGAGGAGGAGGAGAAAAGTGTTTATCGTATGATGCATTGTTGCAGCACCATTGGATTAACTAACTCATACCCATAAACTTATATGATTGGCCATGGCGGAGGTGGGGCGATGTTTGTATGGTTGCTATTGGTCGAGAAGATTAGTGGGTGGGAAGATTCAAGTTAGCCTTGAGAATATAATGCAGCTTCTAAAAATGATTAAATGCTCTCTCTCTCTCTCTCTCTCTCTCTCTCTCTCTCTCTCTCCTTGTAACCAGTTTCAGCTGGATTTCTTTTCTTCTAGTTTACAAATTCCCCTACGCATAGTGTGTATTGTAAATTAATTAGTTGATGTTGTTGTTGTTGTTATTATTATTATTACTACTATTATTATTATTATTATTTTTATTATTTGTAAGAATTACATTACTACCTTCTATTGCAGGAAATATGTTCTCTACAGGCCTTTCATTCATTTTATGCGTCTTTAAGCCTTAGTTTTTGTTAAGTAATGACGTTCGCTTTGAAAGCTGTTCAAAACATTTCTGAACAAGCCTTGAAGTGATATATATAGAGAGAGCTGAGATACAGAGCTGAACGTGCCCTGTGTGCTTGCAAGGTCTTCAAGGAGAAGTACGAATGTTATAGAATTATAATGACGATGATAATTATTGTTTCATTCCTCCCCCAGTGGGGTCGAGATCCCTGAACACTTTATCTGGCAACTACCCAAACATATGTACACACATTTGCACCTTCTAAATATAGATAACGTCTTGACAGTTGTACGGCGTTTGTTCGGTTCTGTCAGTGCTTCAGCTCCTTCCCGTCAACTTTTATTTTTTTTGTACTCTGTGGGAGATTCTACTCTCTCTTGTGTTTCTCCCGTTTCATGCACCTTCAACTGAAACACATTTCTGCGTGAAACGAGAACGTTCCCAACACCACAATATATTAGTTTATGCAACTATGGGCTCGCCAAACAAGGTAAAATTACTACTGATGCTACTACATTATTATTATTTTTATTATTATTATTATTGCTTTTATTATACTCTATCAGTAGAGACAATTATAACAGGGTTTCTATATTATATATATATATATATATATATATATATATATATATATATATATATATATATATATATATATATATATATATATATATATATATATATATGCATGTATGTATGGCAGGAAAATATCCGTTTAAGAAAACTAGTAAAAATATATGGTCTCCGTATATTTCTCCGGTTTTCTGAAATGAGTCTTTTCTTACTATATTGGACTGTATAATTGCAGTTCAGTATTATATATATATATATATATATATATATATATATATATATATATATATCAGAAGTTCCGGTTTTTCGTTACGGCCTCCCTTTTCAACCAAGGGCTAGGACGGTTGCCATTTGTGAAATTAGAGCTTGTAGTTCCATTCAGCAGTAGCAATTGTATTAATAACAATAATATGCTAAATGATAAAATATTACTAGAGAGAGAGGTTATGTACCAGTAATTAAACCAAACACAGCATATTGGGTGGCCATATTTTGTTGATTTAACTCGTACAATACTTCCGGTATATTTTATAAAACTATGAATTAGTAGCCTTTGATGCTTGTGGCTGGGATAAAGTAACATTGGTCATTTATGTCATTAGGAGAGAGCTACGCATTGAAAAATGAAATATTATTAATTCGTGATTTTTGTATTCTTATATATAGCATTATCCATTTATTGTGCCAGTTGTTAGAGGAAATGTACCTGTCGAATAAGTAAACGTAAGATAACCGATTGCATAACCTAATATATATGTCTTTGTTTTGAGGTCGAGTAGTCCATATTGTTTGTAATAAAATGTAAGTGAGAGAAAAGAAAAGTCTT